>CAAKHC010019555.1:27700-51383 GCA_901007825.1 Macroramphosus scolopax | reverse complement strand
AGTTTTAAGCAGCAGATATTATAGAACGGTTATATTCTGCTTCATGGAAAACAGTCTTTCTTACTAGAGGACAGGAAAATCAGGAAATATGGCAGAACATTTTTTCATTAGCTTATCGAAATTCCCCACAAGAACCCAGATTGGATTAGGATTCTCTTGTTGTCTGGGACGATGGCCAAAGCATTAAAAGAGTTATCCACCAATGTAACATTGCACTCTGTCATTCTGTCGGATTCACAGAGATACTCTTCTTCTTTTTTTGTTCTTCTTCAACTCAACTCAGCCGTTCGGTCGGCTGGACAGATTGGAAGTGATTTACACATATATACTGTGTCTATATCCTGGAGCTGCTTGCCTGAGGCGGAGACGAGCAGCTCCAGAGGCCTGGTTATCCTCCGCCCACACATTTACTTCATGTTCAAACGTGCAGTCTTCAGACCCGACCGACGGTGACAAAAGTGTCATCATTTGAAGCAGTTTGTCAGATTTCACACGGATCCCTCCGGACGTTATGTAACATTTTCACCTCCCCATCACCTAGAAACACTTTGATGTTGAAATCAGTTGTCTTTACACACCTGCCCGGTCGGAGCCCCGTGTGTTCCTGCCAGGGACGGTGTGTTCCCTTCCTGTGCACTCACATCGGTGTTGTAAATGAACAAATATCACCTCCTATATTTAGCGGGAGAACATGCACTGTGACTTCCTTCTCATTCTTGAAATTTCCCTCCTCAGACTTTTTCCCTCCTCCAGAGATGGTGGAGGAAGCCGGGCTGGCGCGGCCGGTGGTGGCTGGTATTGTGGCCACCATCTGCTTCCTGGCTGCAGCCATCCTGTTCAGTACGATGGCCGCCTGCTTCGTGAACAAGCAGCGCCGGCGGAAGCTGAAAAGGAAAAAAGGTGAGTTCTGTTCTTCATGAACGTCTGAATATAAGACAAAATAAAGAAAGAATCCACTGTCACTTCAAGAGAAGCTTCTTTCATTATTCAGTGTCTGTTTATGGTGTCTGTTAGCTCTGTTTATTCTAATGTAGTTAGAATATATTCATGGAACAACATTTAGCACAGTGATAAATGTACTTGAACTTCATCAGCTGTTTTATCTGACTCATGTCATCTCAGCTCAACAAGTAACTGCATGTTCCAATCGGAGAATGTGACCGTTGTATGTAGCAGCAACACTCATTATCTTCAGTCAGTCTTTATATGAACACCGAAAAGATGTTTCACCATCGAAAATATGACGTGGACATTGAGGCCTGTAATTTGCTTCCATAAGCAAAACTGATCTTCATTGGCAGTATCTTGTCTTGTCTTTTCTGTTTTCCAGATCCTCCACTCTCCATAACTCACCTCAGAAAGAGCCTGGAAACTCCGTGAGTACAAACAGTAAATCATCTCCTCAGTGTTTTGGGGGTCCAACATATTTCATGTCACCACTGACACGTCGTTAGTGACGGATCGATCCTCCGTGTTGATCGTGTTCATCCAAGAGAACATCAGTCAGAGGAATGATGTTCCCAAACTGACCTGAAACCCTCGTCAGGTGTATCAGGTGATCCGTGTTACCACAGAGAGCAGAACTCCAAACAGAACATCCACCAACCCGGTAGTGTTGTCGCCTGAACAGTGAAACAGAACCGACAACAACAATGGTGTGGTGGTATTAAGACTCCTACTCGCCCTCAGTCAGAAGGTCAGAGGGACGTTTTTAAATGAGTGTGTCTGCTGAAGCTGCAGCTGCAGCTAACTGAACCTACCAGCTTGTTTACTAGTCAGTCAGGATTGGACAACTTCTGGTATGGATTCTACCTACATGTTCCAGCTGACTGATGACATTTACATATCAGAGAGGATTCAACAGATCTTTTTATCTGATTGTCAGATGATACACTTCACGTTTTGGTTACTTCACCTCTTGTTGACTGGTCCAATGCAAAGACTGCTGAGTTCTACCGGTTGATGGACATCCAGCAGTGTGCAGGCGTCTGCGTAGGCTGACGGCAAAAACTGTCCTGTCCTGCAATTTTAAAGAAAGTGAAAAGAAATTCCTGGATCTGATTCATTTGATCCACATCAGTGTGTCAACGTGTCGGTGTGCCAGTAACATCGTCTAAACACGACTGTGAGAGTTGTGACGTTGTGTCCAGACTAACGGCTGTCTGTCAATCATCCACCGTTCAACCCAACTTCAGTTAATTTGAGTTAGATGTTTTCACTGTGCTACAGTTTGATGCACGTTGTGTTTTTATTGAGATGCATCAACTGAGAGCGGTTTAGACATTTCTCTCTGGCCACCCAAAAGCCCTGCTGGACTGTCAAGGTGGTCACATGACACTCAGATGAAATGTCCAAACAGCTGTAAAAGATTAAACGGAGTCTGAGGCTGCACGCACGTCAGAGCAATAAGCTTTGGGAGTTGAGTCTGCGCTCCCGTCGGACCCCGTTCATTCTAACAGTCATAAAATTATTATCATTAAATCAATAATTTGACAGATCCACCTCAAAGTTTTATGAATTCTTTCTGGTCTCAGGCCTCAACACTCCACAAAGAGTCATGTCATCGACTGGGTAGTTTGTTTGTAACCATGCTGACCAGCAGACAAACCAAGATAAGATACACCCGCCTTGGTTGGAGGTGGTAGACGACACCTGCTGGTTCACTTTGTGCTGCTACTGCGCAATAGTATTGTTAAACCAGAGACATACCAACAAAATACTGAACATACAGTGGAGGAACTGTTAGGGAGGAGCACCCTGATGTGGGTGGAGTTGGACCCCATCATCACCATCAGGTGGAGCCAGCCTGGTGGTGTTAGTGTGAAGGAGCCGTCAGCCGTGGGGCTGCATCCATACTGGGATGAATGATGGTCGGTGCTTCATGCCTCCTGATGTGATCCACTCTGTGTGTTACTGCGGGACTTGAACCTCCGGTCCTTTAGGATCGTCAGAGACTTGATTCTGGGCTGCAGTAAGTCTCTGTGGGAATCAAGTCACTTTTCCTGATTCTGAATAAGCGGTTTCTTGCGATGGTGACTGACAAGTTAAGATCCCAAAATGTGACAAATATAGGACCATACGTGGATGACCGAGACCTGCAGGCCTCTGTAGATTCTCCTGAGGTGGGGGCGATGTGGGCAGCTAGATGTCAGGAGATCTTACATACTGGTCCTTTAACCAGCACCATGAGTCTTCAAATATAGTGGATACAAATACTCTGCAAGGGTCAAACCATTCCTCCTTTTCTTTTCTCTCTCTTGTCTTGACCACCAGATTGTTCATGAAGCCTCTTTTGTCTTCAAGCTCACGTTTCTTTCTCTCAAATCTCCTCCATGACTTCAGACTCTCCACTCCACTAATGTCTTCTCCCAGCCATCAGCCTTCCTCTTTACCTCCATCTCCTCCCTACTTCTTACCGTTTGATCTCCCCGCCTCTACAGGACTCCACTTTGCCTCATTCCCAGCGTTGAGAATTACTGGGAGGGGCTGGACACAAGCAGGTACAGAGCCCACCCCCCCAGTCCTCAGTGAGTGTGCCAACCGTTGTCCCCTCTTCTTGCACACTGTGTCCCCCCCCCTGCACTGTGGTTCAGCCCCGGCTCCTCAGACTCCTGACTGGCTGCATGCCTCTCGCCAAATATCCCCACAAGGCAACAACAACACTGCTGGTGATCTTTCTCTGTCAGAGGGTGTTTAGGGGTCACAACTAAATATTTAGTGGACGGAGACGGGGTCTCTCAACATGGTATAAAAGGCTCATAGAAGGATGATTTATCTGAATTTAAAGTGTTATCCAAGATAACAGGAGGAAATAATGGGACATGAATATAAATGAACCACCGTCCCTTTACAGTGAAGGGCCTTTGTACTGAGCTGTGTATAGTTCACTAACATCTTAGCGCCTCAAAGCATTAAACATTTTTATTTAAAGCATCAGTTAATGCCCTATGTTTGAATTTCTTAGGTTTTTGTAACCTTGAAAGTCCTTTAATTTAATTAATTTTGTCCCTATACAACACAGAGTCTGATCCAATGCTGATATCAGTACATGTTTATAGCTGCCCAGTGGACGCCCGCTTTACTGAAGCGCCAATGACGATCCGTCTCAGATTATTTATTATTAGTTAACAATAGGTTGAAAGGTTGACCTCCATGCTGGAAGATATAATCCAACGATCCTTGTTCTCTGCATTGTGCACTGCACTCTGCATGCGTTGTCAATATTTGGAGCCGTGACAGTGACACTGTTCAACGGCCAGACTTCATCTCCATTACTTTCCCATCACGGCTGCCACCACCATCACATTCCATTCACCACCTGGTAATTGAGTTTATTGAAAATGAAATGTTTGTTGTTCTGCATATTAAGCTTGTACCAGTCGGTGTCAGCTGCTGCTCGTTACGTGCACGCTTATTAAACAGCATTGTGGACATTAACTTTCTTTATTGCATTATGATAGAGTCAATTTTAGGAACTATATTTTTCCACCATCAGCAGCCATGACTGACTCTTCATTTAATGGAACCATAATGAAGGGTTGATAACTGTAATTATATATTGTATATGTAGTATATGAACAGCATCAAGGACTCAGTGCCAAGCACAGATCGTATTGTTTTGCCTCCTTTCAGCTGGACAACAAGCTCCGTTCTCCCCTGTTGTCTAAAGTATTGAACTAAGTTGACCTGTGAAGTGTGACTGTAACCAGTGGGAGTGATGGGACAACACACTGTTAGTAGCTTTCATGATGGATGTGCTGCTGCTGCATTTCATGTGTGTTATGACTAGTTTATTCTAAAGGTACAGAATTCAAACTTAAAGCCTGCTAGAGGAGAAGAAGTCAGATCTTTACTAGCTTTCATTATTAGAAATGACCTTTAAACCTGGTGTGGACAGTAAGTATCAGTTGAAGCTGTGTCGTTGCTCTCAGAGTCCTGTCAAACACCCTTCAGGGTAGCTTCCTTCACGCTCTGTGTGTGTACTAACAACCCAGTTGGTTGTTGCCAGGTGTTAACTACGTATTTGTGGTAGTTTTACATGAGTTTAACATCTGTTAGAGGTTCACACTGGTTTATTTAGTGTGTTACATCCCCTCCCTGTGTGCACCTTCCTGACTGCTCGACAGAAAAACACTTGTCTTGTGTCATGAAACCTCTTCATCTACACCCTCTTCAACCGTCCTGGGTAAATTAACAATATAGTAGCTTAACTGGGAGGCACAAAGGCATATTACGTGTCCCAGGCTTTGCTCTGCCTGCAGTATGAAAGATTGATTAGTGAAAGGATTGGATGGTGTAGCATTGAAATAGGTAGAATGACGATTCAAAGTTACCTCTTTACTTGCTGTCCCTTCGTTGCACTGATTGACCAGACCAATATTTCCAATAGCACTATAAGTAGCAACACTGTAAATTAGTTGGTAAACCACATTCAAAGATGTCATTGTTCACTCATGAGTCATAATCACTCAATTATGTTTAAGTAGAAGTCGTAACTTTGTAAATGAAGGTCAGCCATCATTTATATCTTTATGGCGAATGATCAATAACTTTAGGCGAGACAGTCCTAAAGAGTGAATCTGGTTTGCCTTTTTACTCCCACATAAATGTCTGAAGGGACTCAGCTGCTTGTGTGATGTGTGTCATCAATTTGGTTTATTGTTGCTGGATTGGTCAAAGAGACATCTGCTGTGTAGTGGATATTTTCTTATTTCCAATGAACCAGGTACCTTCGATAAGACTGCCTTTAATAGTCACATTATCTTTATTCTTCCCCAAAGGTCATCTTCAGGAAAGGTGAGCCCAGAGAGCGTTCGTTCAAAGGCAACCCCATCAGAAACATCTGATGACAGTCATGACCAGCGTGGGAAGAAACCACCCCCAAGTCCAGGAAAGAAGGAAGAGATGTCTTTATACAAGAAGACCAAACGAGCAATAACAAGCAAGAAGTACAGCATCTCCAAGCATGAAGCTGAAGCAACAACACCCATCGAACTCATCAGCCGAGGCCCAGATGGACGTTTTGTCATCGATCCCAGTGACCCAGAAATGTCTGCTAAGCCCCGGCGAATTGAGGGCTTCCCTTTCGTAGAAGAATCAGACCTCTATCCTGAATTTCGGCAGTCAGACGAAGAGAATGATGATCTCAGGCCTCTGCCGCCAGTTATGGCTCCCCTTAGGCCTCACCAGATTTCCCCTATCTCCAGTCAGGAATCCTACATGCAACCTCCAGCCTACAGCCCTCGATTCCAGAGGCCCTTTGAAGGTATGACTATCATGGAGAGCAGCCGGCTCCAAGCCACAGGGCAGATCCGAGGCTCTCTCCATCACAGGGCTTTCTATGGCTATCTTGGCCCCCCTGGGGATCATGATCCCCCACCTTCTTTTTACATGCCTGACACCAGCCCACTCAGCTCTGTCATGTCCTCCCCTCCATACCTTGCTGAAGGCCCTTTTGGTCACCCAATGATTCCAGAAAAAATGGTAGAGGGTGATTTCCCACAATATGCAGTCTCCGGCTTCCCCCTTCCCCTGACTCTCACCTCTTCCTCCCGTTCACCGGAGATTTGGCAGGGACTGGATTTCACCTTTGCGAGTCTGGAGGGACCCCAGTTCATTTTTCCACCGCATCACCCTTTGCATCTCCGCCACGACTCTCCCTATCCTCCCCCGCCTCACGTTCTTCCCCTCAGTGCTTTCCAGTCGTCCTCCCTTCCGATGCCAACCTACCCAGCTGTCATGCCACTGGAAGCCCCAAAGAGCCACTCAAGTAAATCTCCCAACAGGGCCAGGCCTCATGGCTCCCCAGCCAGGCATATAGCTATGCAAGAGGCACATTTCGGGCAGCTAAGACATACAAGCCACAGTATGGGTGTTCCGGTATTGCCTTACGCCGATCCAAGGGCCCATATTGTTCCTAGCACATTCAGTAGCCTGGACACACGATGGTTTGAAACGACCCCCCGTTTCAGTCCCAGACAGGCTCGTAGGATGGATTCTGGTGTGCATCAGGTGGTTCTCCAACCCTCTCGACTCTCACCCCTCACCCAAAGTCCCTTTAGTTCTCATGAAGGATCCCCCGAGATTGTAGTGCGTCCCCGGCCACGTCCAAGCATTATCCAACCTCACATTCCTCCAGAGATGTCTGAGATTACCCTACTCCCTCCTTCCAGAGCAAGCTTCTCAAGGAGATCTTCCCCCTCTTCCTCACCTGCCCTAGGCCAGGGAAGCAGGAGAGCCAGTCCTAGCTACCGTTCCCATATGGCCTTTGCCACCTCTGCAACCAGCTATCCAGCTTCCCAGTCCCCGTCACCCCCCATGGAAAGCAGCAACATATTTGGGCAGATGCCAACTCACAGGAGGACTGAGGAGGGGATCCTTCCATCTGAGCCCTCTCCATCCCAGTTGTCAGCTTCAGGGTAGGTGCATTAGGCATACAGAGAGGGATACCATTTGAGTCATCTGCCCCTAACCATTATGCTTTGATGTGTCAATTTGCTCTGACAGTTTGGTAACTGTAGTGCCGTCTATTATCCATCACTTTTTAAAACCATCGTAGTCGTACAGTTTAGATTGTGTTTACTCATTTGGTAGCACGTATGTGGAAATGATGGAAATGAAAAATTCTGGTTGAAGGAATACTCTGTTGTATCAGTTTAGTTTCAGTACAATCAATGCTGCTTTTCATGTAAGACATCAAGTCGGAGGTATTCAAACTGAATCTGTGAAGTATTGTTCCAAACATGATCAACTTAAAAGATAGAATCCATCTTCCAGTGAAGACCACAGGATATCCAATCTGGCTGAGTTGATATATTCTACATTTGCTTCACAGATTAAGTTTCAGACCTTTTGGGGCTACAGTCCATCATTGCCGAAAAATGCTACTGCCAGTGGATTGTATAATTGGTTTGGCACAAGCCCCTTAAAGCCTGGGTATCAGCAGACATTAACACAGGATCCCTGTTTTCCATCTGTCTCATGCATTACCCTGCTTTCACCTAACAGGAGGAATCCCATAATATTCATCCAATTGATTCCCCAGACAAAACACCCATTGTTATGTCTAGCTCCAAGCGTTTGAAGATGCCTTTATCATGCAGAGGGATGCTTTGAGAAGAGTTCATCTTGGCAGGCCCTGCGGCCCATCCTCGGCCTTAGTAACCTGACTTCATAACCAATTCTCCCCTACCTTCCACCCTTTCAGATCTTTTCCTACCCTGCTTCCCCTTCCCTTTCTGTAACCCTCCTCTCCACAAACCCTTTAATTGCTCCAGGCAGCACCAGGTCTGACTACCAAGGGAAGGTTGTTGGGCAAAGTGTGTCACAGGGCCTGTCCGCTTTCTCATTTACCGCAATGTCTCCATCATTATGACTTAGGGGCAGTATGGTGGTTCTTGATGGCTCCTGGAGTCTTACCTGCTTTGTTTTTGATTGATCTCAGCTATCTGGGCAGCGTTGTTGTGACCAGGTCCTCTACACCGCAATAGGTAAGGGTTGGATCCATGTCTGAAAGGGGGGGGTTAGCAGGTGGGACTTTTTGATCACCTCGTCCTTTAAAGGGGAATACAAGACTTTGAGTCTTTGTTTGATTTGTTCCTAGTCAGCCGTGTAGTTCATTTCAGTTCATTCTCCTTTTGTTTCCTTTTTCTCTGAGTGGCTGTGCATTTTAAGATCCGCAGTCTTCAGCACAGATTTAATTCTGACTGATGTGCATCGGCCATCTCTTAGCCAAAAGATAATCGGGTCAGAGATCTATCACCAACATGATTTCATGCTTGAGTGGTTTGCTAACCGACCACATTGATTGGTAAGTTCTTTATCTGTGAGGAGGAATACCTGCCCATGTGATGGTACTCCTTGGTCATGCATGTTAGCCAATCGTACTTGCAACAGCTTTAAACCAGTTTAAAACTTTAGTATGTATTGATCACTTGGTTCACTGTTCTGAAAATGAGTTCAGCCAGTTACCTCTTCTTCACTACATCTGTTGGAGAAGCAAAAGAACTCTAAGTACTCCAACTTGATGGTTAGAAGCCTCAAACACCTTTATTCTGGCGGAAAAAACACACTGTAGTTGTTTTTTATATGTAATAGATTTGTCATCTACTCTGTACATGCTCAGCCTGCTCTGCCTCAGCAACCTGAGTCGGATCAATGCACTTGACACCAACTTAGGCAGTAAGACACCATCATTGAGGACCATCTCTACCTTGAATTCCCTTGAATTCCTGTGAAAGTGGTTCAATATATTGTAATTTCAAAATATTATGAACAACATCTTCTCTCAGAAGGCTCCTATTTTGGCTCAGAACGGTCACTCCACTTGCTCCTACTGCAGTTTCCTGGGTCCATCCGCTCCTGCCGCACCACCACCACTGAGTTGTAGGAACCAACCCGCTTCCACTTATGTCCCTTTGTGTCCGTACATCTTGTAGATAGCCACTGATAAATGTCATTCCTTCGTCCTCCCTTGGTTGGGATGATAGCTGGGGACTTCAAGCCACATGCTAAGTAAGACTGGGTCACATGTTCCCAGTTGCCAACAATTTTTGAATATGCCAAGAAGGAAATGAACGTGCTGCTAACTGCTGAACTCCTGGAAAGGACACTGGCCAACAAATGCATCAACACCCGCCCAGTTCCGACACAGGCACCGATGAGGAGCCTTTTGAGCGGAGAGCATTCCTAAATAAGCAATTCCTTAAACCAGCCAGATACTCCCGGCCCTCTGCAGCCATACAGTCTGAGCATGAGCCCCGTGGTGGTTGGGTGGATCAGCCTCATCTTGTCTTCAGCATCTGATCAGAGACCAGCAGATATGAATCTAATTCATTATAGAAAAATATTGTCCCACCTGTCACCTCCTTCAGAGTCCTGCACAGGTCCAGTTTTGCCTGCAAACAGCACAGTACAGGAACAGGTTATTATTATTCACACAGGAAACTCACTTTAAAGGCTCCTTTTTTATTTGCAAAACTGGAATATGCACAAATATGTATTCATTCCTTCAATTGCACTTGGAAAGCTCAAACATCCGCCAAAGTCCATTTAGGAGTAAATAAGTCTCTTTTCCTTGAATGTGTTGTTCGTTGGCCGGTGCTGCACCTCACCAAGAGGTTCTCTGAAACTCAGCTGACTAGTTTTTACACAATCCTGCAGACAGACAAACGGTACTGACAACAAACTCCCTACAGTTATTACCTGTAGACTCTCTGACAGAATCAATCTCCTGTACGCTGGGTTCTGAAAACACAAATCCATTGGAGGGAAAGTCTCTTTGACCGGCTGCAGCCGATCACAGGAAGACAAACACATCCAGTGCCTCAGTGCCAGATGTGGAAACGGTTCAAATCAGGCTTTAACAATGAAAAACATCGGCTGCCTATAAAGCTTGATTATAAACAAATCATTCTAATTGAGGATTTCTGTGGAAAAAAAACTTTTATCTTCTCACCCGCTGCCCACCAACATTTAGTTTATATCTACCTGAGGATTTATATAAATATATATTTTAGATAACTATTTTTTTAGAATTTTTTTATACCACGCAATATTTTTGCAGGTACCAATTGGCACCTAAACTGGTGCAGTACTCTGCTTCCTTTGTCACAGAACAACCAGCAGCGTTCTCGATCAGACGGCCACACAGTAACAGAACCGGAGTTGGATCGAGGACATTTTTATATTTCATTTATGAACAGCAAATATACCTTTATATCTGCTGGTCATAAACTGCAAATACACACAGCTAGAAGTTGTGGCGTATTTATGTCCATTCATGAAGGGTTGTCTATGTGGACTTAGGTTACCGTTCTCAGATGATCCCTCTGTGAAATCCCTCTTAGCATTCTCCTCAAGCGTGACACACTAATACTTCACAGATGCTTATATTGTACGAAACCAATTGAAAATATTTTGGACCCCAATATCCAAGAAATATTTTGTTAAGATTGGCGTTATGACGTCACCTTAAGCTGTGTGTCCACTGGGAGCCATCGTTCACACCTCGTTTATTGCATCAACGATCCAGCAGAAACGCTGCTGCTAGTGATGATCGTGCTGAAAGTTTCGCACCAGTTCAGAGTTCGGAGCTATCTAATGATTCAGGCATCTCCTTCAGATGACGATCAGATAACTCAAGACACTTTCCTGGTGGACACATTGCCTTAATCCCCAGTATATAGCATCTGTATAGAGCATGATTCAAACCATCTACTCTCAAGTATGCAATTGCATTTCTAAGTTTGGACTGCAGAACAGTTCTCACTGCCATTTGAAGCAAGTGTCCGGCCGAAGCACCACAGGCGCTTCGTCTTTACGTTAAGGACCAAAGATTTTGCCGTGGACTTGCAAGGGATGGCACACATGAGTGTTGAGGAATCCCTAATGTTTGAGTGAACTGCCTGATGAAAAGCTTTTGAATGTATTCCCCTTTAAAGTTCTGTTCCATGTGCAAACTGCCATGCATGCCATTGCTAAATATTGCTACTCCGTTTCAAAGAGAGAAACAATTATATGGATAAATTATTGTTACATTTGTTGTCTTAGTGCTTCGCTTTTCTTTGGCTTATTTTTCATTATGTGACTGTTCCCGCGTAGTCATTTTCCCCTCCCGCCATCTCTCCCCCTGTCAGCATGGTGAAGCCCATTGTAGACAGTATCCATGTCTATGAATACGTATTGATGATGCTTTGTTGCTCCGCTGTGATTTTCCCCCTCTACTAACGACCTTCGGTTTCTCTCCGCAGCCACGAAGGGAAGATGGCCTCTCTGTAATGCTTATTGTTTACTGTGCCTTGAGACAACCAAGTGTGTGTGTGTGGCAGAAATCTGTGAGCTGCCAAGTCATAAGTGCATCCATGAAGGGAGGGATGGAGGTCTGTAGATGCAACCATGAGCAGCTGAAAAATATATTCTCCACACCAAGGAAACATTTGCATCTGTTGATTTCAGAGCAGGAGGAGACATCCAATCTGTAAACACACGATCAACTCTCATGTTGGAAATTTGATCAAAATATTGTTCATTTTGGAGGAAGATCCGTCTGAAACCAACAGTGCAAGTCCTTTAAATGTTGTATTTTCTCAAAAGCTTTACTCACTGTCCTGATCCACTTCATGGGGTAAACTGAGAGTTTCAGCAGTTGTTGTATTACTTTGTTTTTCCTTGGATGAAGATGTTTGGATCAATTTGAGCAATGTATTTATGAATCTATGTGTCCATGAAGGGCAATGAATTTATAAGATGTACAATTTGATAAACCATTTGGATCTATGAACTTTTAATCATCATTAAGAAAAACATAATGCTGACTAATACTAATGTACAAATTTACAGTAAAATCACAGTGTTCATGAGACCTTTGACAGAAAGAGTTCTGCTCCTAATGTTTCTCATATTGATCCTTTGGCAATGTGCTGCACCACTTGCTTAGCTTGAGCAGTGCTGCTTTGACATGATGTTGGTTTCTGATTTTGTGTCACTCTTCAGTGCAGAAACAGTCCGCCCTCCGCGTTAGCCTGGAGTTACCCGTGTTTTCCTCTCTCTCTTTTCCTTATCCAGGAAACGTCGAGGTGTGCCGAGTGCCCTTTCGGGGTCTGAGAGGATTGATGCACTAAGATACCAACGTATTAAAAAGGCCAAGAAGATGATGTTGAACAACAATAACTCCAAGACCAGAAAGAAAGCAGGTGTGAATTAGTTCTGTCTGTGAAACACTGATCCATTTCATTCATTAAGGGATAAGGCGGATTAACAAGCGAGGGCTGGTCCGTCTGATACCACTTTGTTCCTCAAGAGGTGATCGTGAGTCACTGTAGGGCAACGGAGCCGTGGCCGTACCAGAGGGCTCTCAACCTGTCATACAACCTAGTCAGAGAGAGCAGGCAATGATGCTGATACAGGGCGGAGGGAGAGATGGGAAATAACTGTAGTTTAAATTGACGGCTAAATTGGGAGAGTGTGATTGGTAGATGACTTGGAGAATGGTGGGTGTCACGCTGTGTGGCTGTGTGGCTCGAGTTGACTGCCTGAACTAGCTCACGGGCATTGAGACAGCTCTTAACTTGGAAATAGTGAGTCAGTGTAGCACCAGGGTGAATCGGCCCCCGTCACCCACCTTACAGATGAACCTAATTTCAGCCTCACTGACCAAAGCAGGGCAACAGGTGAATGATGCTACACAAGTCAGCTGGTAAATTTAGAGCTTTAGTAGTTAACATTGTCTTGGTTCTTACAATGTGGTAGAAAGTTTGTCTTCAACAAAATGCATTTTGTGTATCGTTTCTTCCTGAGCAGGCGGTTGATATCACGTCCGGCTGGCCAGGCCGTCATCTGGACGTCAATCGACAACCAGAATTAGTTGATAATTGACAATGAGGGAAGAGGTTTGGCCGGGCCAGTGACAAACAGAGTTAGTGGAGATTAGACGTCCAGCCAGGCCTTAATGTAGATGTCCATTGGTTGATTGGTGATCCAAGTAAATATGCCTCAGATCACCTGCAGTCCGTCGCCCAGTGCAGAAGCACTTTAAATAGAAGCCCTTTTGGACGACATTCCACCTGCAGTATATGTTCAGTATGTGGACTCGGGGTGATTCCAGTTGATAACGACGCTCCTCATTAGGACTTTGTACTATTAGTACATGGAGAGATAATATCCACATGTGATGAATCGTCATCCAGAAGCCGTCCTGAAAATTACCTCTCAGTCCGTGTTAGGTTTCTCCTCTGAGTGGGGGTGGGGGTGGGGGTGGGGGGGTTCTGTTGGATTTGCACCACAGGACGCTTGGTTAAATTTGATTCATGTGCCGACGCCTGAATATGCTGATGTGCAGAATCCGGGATGCGCTTGAGGACTTCTAATGAGAGAGTCTTTGAAATGTATGTAGTCCAACACCCCATCACTCCTGACTCTGTGTTTGTCAGGGCGAGTAGCAGGAGGGCAGCAGATGTCTGTTGTTGTCTGACAACACTGAGTCATAACCTGAGCTGATCATCACAGGACGACTCTCACAACAACACAATCATCACTATAGTACACGCATAGAAGCCAAACAGCAGCAAGATTGCATGCAGAATCTTTATTGTAATCCCAACTTGTTTTGGAGGTTAAGTGATGACAAGGCGCCAGAACTTCCTGTAAATAACTCCAGCATGTTTTGGTGGCTGTGACCTGCCAGTTGTTTTCCCTCCTCCAGGTGTCTTGACCTCTCAGACCCAGCAGGCCTACACCTCTCAGGTACTCCAACCCGAAGAAGCTCTCTACCTCCGCAAGAAGAAGAAACGGCCCATCCTCCAAGACCCATACACTCGCTTCTCTGCTCTGCTGTACCGCCGTCCGACCCGGGAGGACCAGAAGGCTATATTGGCAAGCATGGACAACATTGACCCAGACCACACCACCCTGCTATGAACGCCCACAAGGACAAGGTCACATTACTGCTACATGCCACCGTTCCAAAATAACAATATCTGCTTCCCAGCTGGAAAAAATACTTTGAAAATATTCGCAGTTTATTATCTATTAAGGGGAATATCACTAAATTTCAGCATCCAGATCGGGTATATCCTTAAGCCCCGCCCACGGGCCGTTCACCCCGCTGTAGTGAGACTGAAGTTCACTGACCAAAATCACGATTTTCATTTTAAAAAAAATAATTATTTTCAGATTTCGCTCAAAACAAGTAGAGATAGATCGTTGTGTCTTAAACGCTTGACTCAGTTAACTGCCAGTGATCCAGCAGGCATGACAGTGATGTAATGATGACGATGTGATGACATCACAGATTGAGGTCTCCCTCAACCACTGGTGTTCTTACATAACAATTACTGATTGGGACGCCTGAAGGCACCAGATTGTCCTGCGTATGCTTAAATGAAGTATTATTCCATACTAAACGTGTTTAGACTGATAGCAGTTTAAATCTAAATGATAGCTGCCAGAGTTTTTACAAAGTTTTACTCCAGTGCAAAAATATTGATTTAAAAAGAAGGAATCCCTGATCACCGTCTCCCATTCGATCCTATTTGGTTGAACTCCCAGTTGTTCTCCTCCATTGTTACTGTCATTAGTTTGAAAGGCTCCTCCAGGCTTGCGTCATGTTTTCTGTGCGAGTCCATCCAACACCCCCCAAAAAGCCCTGCACGTTTACAGCACCTTCGTCCGGATCCTCTCCGCCAGCAACATTTCTTAATCTGCCGAGAAACTCGCCTCACACAAGTGGGTGTTCTCACTTCGTACCAAATATACCTCAGAGCACAGGACACGAGACGACAACCACCAGGATCAGCCAGCAGAACTAACTCGCCTCTCACATACTGTTAGTCACATTGAGCTCTGCTTGCGTCCCGTATCATGTTTAGTTACATCTTCATGTCTGCATTTACCTCTCAAACTTATTAGATACAATCTATTATTACACAATCTATTAATATATAATATAATGATAATCTGTCATTAATCTGTCTGCTCATCTCTAGTTTAAAGACTGTGTGACAAGCAGAAGCAGTTCAATAGGAGATGTGTCATCTAGCAGTCAGTCACACGGAGGCTTCGTATCTGTAGCTCACCGATCACATCGCGCAGCGTCGACGGGCCAACGGAACAACGGTCGGATTGAATTACGTGAGAAACAAACCCTTCATCCAGTAACTGCTCCTCATCTCGCTCGTTTAGCTTCTCATGTCTCAGACCAGTTTGCACTGGAGCAAAATCTTCTCCTGTCCGTTCGTTGGTGTCTGTTCCTTTGCATCTTCTCCACTTCTTCTACTGGACGTAGAGTCGAGGGCTCCAGATCCTCTTCACATTCAACTATAGTCAAGCCAAAAACAATGGAATAAAAAAGAACTTTACATAGTGGATTATAGGACTTTGTGCCATAGTTTAGGCTCTGATAGTATTTTCATACACATTAGGGGGACGAGAGATCGACGGCTGTGTAACGGAGATCCTGATCGGTTGCCTGATTCACTTAAATCTAATATTTATTTCTACTGCATGTCATTATTTGTGTTTCTGTGTGCACGACTGTAAGAACCTTTTGGGCCATTTTCTACTCACAGCCTTTGTATTTAGACTCTTTTTGTTTTCCATTTAAAGATGAAAGCGCTGGGAATGCCCGGAAAACTGTCGCGGCATCGAAGGCAGCAAAAGAAAATTAGCCAAAATGTTTTGTTTACATGTTTGTTTGGGACGAGTCCAGAACCTGACGAGGAGATGTACACCAAGGGGTTAAAGAGACACAAATAAGTAGAGGAAGTGCCATAACATCAGAAGCCTAACGAACATGTTGCACATGTGGATCAGTGGTCAGAGGGGGGGGGCGGGGGGCTGCCGTTTCTTCTGTTTTGCTCTAAAGGTGCTCAGTTTCTTCAGAAGGTGTTTCCACTATCGGTAACATATCTCGGGCTCCTGCTCCAGCATGGAAGCAGAATCCAGGCTCTGCTTCCATGTGTTAGGAGAACTTACTTCCTAATTATTGGTGAGACTTTTTTATTGTGAGTTGGAGGCGACATCCTGCAGCAGCTGCAGCCACTACACAGTCCTCATCTGAAGTCGACTGGTGAAACCCTGGTGAAGTTTCTTTTATTTTATTATTCAGTTTCCTCTATTATTAGAAATTCAAAGATTTAATTAATCAACATCCATTTGATAAAATAGGGAATACTTATAACCAATTCTCCTGAGAAGTAATTATCATGTGTAACAACAGTCCTGACTCGTCCTGCATACTGGAAACAGTCTAATATTTCAATGTACGGATGTATTAGGTTGTTTTATTAAAGAAGTTAGTGCCTTTATTTATGATGAATTATATCTCAATGTTCACAGCATCTAACAGTTAAGTAATTAGTCTGTGCTCATATTTTGGAAATAACTCTTATTAAATATAATGTTACCGTGTGAAACTAAACAATCTGCACTTCCAAAGACAAAAAAGACCAGATGAAATGTTGTGACACGACGCTGCACGTCGATCAGCGACCAACAGTTAGCAGGATTGTATTCACATGTTGGACTCCCGTGTGACGCCGCCGTCATGTTTAACAATAATCTGCTGATTGAACCGATTCGACCGGCGGCCGCGGTGCTTCGTGCTGCTGTCAGAGTTCCTCCTGCAGCGTGAGGTGCTAAACAAACCTTAAAGTAACGATGTGCTAACGATGGTTCTAATGTCGCTTCCATTTCCATCCTGCTGTGACGGCTGTATTTCTGCAATGGAGGAACATTTGTATTAAAAAGAAACTGCTCATGTTATACACGTGGTTAGAAGGTGCTTGTTGGAGTCGTGGTTGGATTCCAACGAGGAAGGAGGTCCTACGACATGTCACCAGTGATATTTAAACAAACTGCACTACAGGTTGACCTGCACCTGCTTGCTGTTAAACATCATTGTTTCATGCTGTTGGTAGAAAGGTGGCGTTGAACGGACTGAATGTTCCCCTGCAGACCTCCTGATGTGTCCTCAGGACGGCACTGAATGAATGAAAACTGGGTTTGTTTCGGTGGGAGACTTTATTGGCCGGCTTGATGGAGGTGACAGGAGTCTGATGTTGGATATTATTGTACAACAGTGCAGATAAACACTGAAACAGGGACGGTGTGAGTGACATCAGTTAACGAGGAATTTACCTGTTGAAGCTTGTACGACTTTATTTAAACTGACGTTTGAATATTTGATTTTGCTGCGTGGAGAAAACCAACATCCGTCACCTCTTTCCAGTAACATTCCCCATAACTGGCAGAACATCTGCGACACTCAGAAGTGAAACCGACTTTAGACGGATTTAATGACGATAACTTATAATGTACAGACCAACATATCGTCCCAAAATAACTCTTTTTGTCAAGGAATTAATTCTACTATCAATATATATTAGACACATCTGTGAAGTATAACTGAGGAGCTTCTTCACCCCCTCCCGAAAGAAACAATACCTTAAAACACTGAGCTGTTGATGATCCTCCACAGTCCTCTTCCAGTGGTGTGATTTCGTTTTTCTAAGTTTGGGCTGAATGTTGAGAGAAGCAGACACAAAGTCACGTCCACCAACTTGGAGAAAACCCCTGAAAATCAAACGAAAACGTCAGAAACGGTGTGTGAGATGTGTTTCATCATCAAGGGCTTTAATGAGACGTGTGAAGTGAGGACAGTGAGAGTCATCCGATCCAAGAAGTACTGTAAACCTCTTAATGTGCCACTGACAATTGTGTCCATGTAAATAGTGTACAGTGAAAGAGTATCTGCATGGTGTAACCTCTGAATGCTCCCGACTGGGGGAGGGGGCGGCCATCACGGGAGCAAACAGTCTTTATCTGTCACATACAAGAAACCCAGTTGAGCTCTGCAACCTGAACCTGGTGTCAGTAAACCCTCTGCACTGGCAGACACCCTCCAAATCTGATTCTGACTCATAATGAAGCTCAATTAAAGTTACAACAAATCCTATTTTATAATGAAGACACGGTAGCATTGAGATAAAATAAAAGCACACGCCATGCAGTGAGATAAAGACGTGCTCTTCGGTAGCGCCCGGCAACGTAGAGTTTTTGTAAACTTCTGTAAGTTTGGTGAAAGTCGCCTCCCAAACTGTCGTCCGGAGAGACAAGACGAGTTACTGCTGTGTTGGTCCGATGCAGTCTGGCACCACTGTCGATGTAAACCTAGAAGCTAGTTGATTCGTTGTGAAAAGTCTTAGCGCAGATCTTCAGTGATTCTGATCCTATAGTGAGCGTAGCTCTACAGTCACAGTTATAAACCCGTCCTGACGCCCGACGAGGGTCCACACGGAGACAACAGGACAGACATGTTATCACACTAGAAGCTGAGTTTAGCAGTTTTGTGACGTCTGAAGAAACATGTCGCACATTAGAATCATTCAATTTGTAAAGAGAATCTTTGTACTGTATCACTCTGGTCTCCTGAGCTCAGAGGAAGTAGAGTCGGACTCACCCCATGTGTGGATTTCAACGTGCATTAAGAGAGAGGAACAACCTTATTGTTGAGATGAAGTAGAGACTGTCTGATGCCTCACCGGTCAAACATCGGTCATCGTTTACTGAATAAATACATCTGCTCTCTGAGCTCAGTGCACCACCAAAACCTGCCGTATGAACTGCTGCAGAAACGATTTTTGTGCAGATTTGGGCCCAAATGAGACAGAATCATAATGTGACGTGGAGTTTAAACTATACAGTTTGACAACAAACTGACAATTGATACATCACAGTTAATGTGATCACAAATCAATCCTCTTTATTCCAAATGAAGTTGGTAAAATATTACACAAAATGAATAAATGACAATATTTAACAGACGACCCAAAAAAACAGAAAGAACTGACAGCAGAAAGATCAACTTCTGCAGAAGATGGTAGCAGAGGGATGCATGGAGGCAGAGACCTGCGGCCCATCTTCTGTATCATCAGACTGGTTATGCAAAGCTCTTCAGAAACATGCTGTCAGTCGATCGATAAACAACACGGAGGAAAGTATTGAGCAACTGTAGTGTATCAACTCGAGTGTACAACAAGGCATGACATATTCTAAATTATAACATTTGTTTTCCTTATAGCTTGTATATAATATCTTCAGATAAGCATACCTTGTCATATATATTTTTTGTAGAAGAGAATAAAATGCATATCAGCTATATTGAAGACTGAGCGGGAGCTGAGTAGCGTAGCGTCGGCTTCAGTGACACGTTAGAACAGGACGGGACAGGCTAACATCTAAATGTGAGTGATCTTCTACATACCTAAAATTAGTTTAAAAATATTTAATATTGTAGAGCCAGGAAAAATGGAGAAAACTAAAATATATATATATAAATATTATCATGGAACCCGAATGGCTGTTTGAGTATCTATATTTGAGAACAGTAGATGTTTTCAAGAATGTATAAGTCTATATTCCATTATTTTTATATCCACTTGTTGCTTTATTTTGTAGCAATGCAGAATCTTACACAAAGCAGAGGAAAAAACATTTGAACATAAGAGAATGGTGCACCAAAATGGCTGTTAATGTACTGTAGATACACAGCAAACTAGTTTTTATAGCAATGTCCATTGGGTTTGAATAGCAAGTGTAATTGTTGAAATATTATTTATGGGTCATCATCCTACCACACTGGTCAGCTGTTGTTTTTTGGGGGGAGAGCTCGTGTTTGGTCGACTCCCAGGCTGCCGTCTGCAGTCACACATTCACATCTTTTCTATATATTTTGGGCATGAAAGAATGGTGAGGACTTCCCCCTACTATGGTGCTCCCTTACAACCTGTATCACAGCAGAACACAGACTTAGATGTGCATATTCAACTGATTCACAAACTGTGCAAGTGGAAATGTTTTACAGTGTGTATGTAACTGACTCAGTGCTTCATGATGCTGCTTTGGACTCACACACGGGGATCCAAATCTGTGTTTTTCTTTCATTGAAGTTGAAGCACCTGCAAGTTAAAGTGATGAATGTTCTTTCACCTGTCACTCAAATGAGGAGGTTGAGCATTGCAGCAGCTGCTAAAGTGGTTACTCCAGACATTGGTGACGTTCAATTCAGTGCTGTACATTGCCAAAAAAAAACATCATATACCTGTACATTCTGAGAACTGGTGCTACTTTAAAACACCTGTGGTGCTTTTTTTTAAGTTATATTTCCTTGCTGCAGACAAAATGTAGCTATACAATCCTGTACTGTACTGTATGACCCAGATTGGTTGTGTGTTTCCGATGGTTCTTTGACTGCTGTTGTATCTGGGAATACACAGATCAGATAGGACTAACATTTTGAGCAAGGAAATTTAATGCAACATTGATTTCAATGCATTTGTCATCATTTTTTTTTTTCATGGGATGAAGTTTTCTTGTTAGTTTAGGTCTGAACTTCACAGTGCTTTAATAATGTAGTGCTGGTTGTAAATCGTACACACACACACGTGTTTGGTGGTGAGTCACGGTGAGAAGACGTTATAAAAGTAACTAAGATGTGCCCACCATGACCTTTGACACGATACTCCTGAGACATAAATCCCCCTGAAGTCCTTTTATCAGGTCAATGAAACAGACTGATCCAACCTGCTGGTACCTTGTATCTCCATGTTCCACCACTAGATGGAGACTGTTGCTTCAAGGGGTCCTGCAGGTTTATTTCACTGTGTTTTAAAAGGCTGAAGCATCTAAATAGTCGCACAAAGATGCTGTTAAACTGTCACACCTTATCGGAGATTCTATTCATGAGAAGTAATTGTAATTATTTACAAGTCATCGACCTCACGTCTCTTTTTTCATCACAAAATGCAATACAGTGGAAGAACAAACTGAACTCATTGTCTCCTTAATAGTTTGGTCTTCCTGTTTGGTTTTTCAGGTTTTTTGTTATTTTGTAAAACAATAAACTGATTGAGTTATAGACATAGACAACTCAGTACCTCAAACTGTCTCTTCATGCTAATCTTTCAACAAAAAAAATGACAGCTGCATTTCTAGATTAATGTTCATAATCTCTGAGAAATCAGTGCTCATGATCCTCATGCTTTTTATATTTGTTGGCACAAACACAAGAATCGATGGCTATTGTATCTCCTGTTCACCCCACTCTTCCTAGAAATTGAAGCTTTCAAAAGCAACTAAATTGAACTGTCAGTTTTTTGTATTTCAAATGTCTTGGTATGCTTGTTGTAGTTGTATATTCATAATGGTGTATATTACATCAGTTTTTATTTATTAAAATGTTTAAATTTTCTATCCTGATTTTCCTCTTATTAATCAAACTGGTCGTCCCTGTCTGATTTGACGCACTATTTTTATTTAATGGGATATAACATTCAGATAATATTGCAATTGTCTCATGATGTAATTCATTATCACCAAACCTTAAGCCAAGTCAGCTATTTATACAGGAATTATGAAAAGTAATTGATGCATTAAAAGTGTGAAAAGAGGAGGAGATTAATTAAGTTTCTATTAATTAATAATTTGTGATATTTTGCACTGATTTATTATTTATTCATTTGAATCAGTGAGTTATAAAAAAAAAAGAAGCAAATTTGTAAATCTGAAAAAAGAACATCAACATAGATAAATAAATATCTCTAAGATTCATGATGGACGTTTCAGACGACCTGAGCACATTTCACAGATGGAACAGAGGAGCCAGGCTGTGATCTGTGTGATGTTTAGTGATAAGATAAGTAAACCTACATACACAGACAAAGTCAATGTTGTAGCTGAACCCTGTAGAGTTGTAGACCTGCTGATAAGAGTGAACGTCCCTCACACTCACACTCACTTGGCCAGCAGGTCAATGATCCTCTCTCGTGGTAAAACACAGTTTTATGACTGTTCACAATGATAGTTTTCCACGGACGAATGAGGATTACATTTATCTAGTTAGAGCAGCACAGTCTCGCGAGATCTGACGGCATTTCTCTCTCAGCAACACACTCTCGCGGGATCTGTCAACTCATCGCCCCTCTCCTGGTGCCCACCACAATCGAATAAACAGAAATGTAGAAGTGTATGTAGTTAACACCTCAATAGTCGTATGATTTCTGAACAGTGTCTGGTGCATGGATCCTGTGAAAGGCATTACCAAGCTCCTGACCCATTCTCTCGCGAGATTAGTCGTTGCTTAGCAACCATAGTCAACATCGGCTCCACGGATTCAGGATTTAGTTTATAATCTTCGATCAATAAAATGGAGGTAAGTTCTTTTGAGTTGTGTTTCATACAATGCTTGTAAAGCAACTATATCTTGAACTTAACTAAACGATAGTTAAAGTGCAGTAAGAGAGTGAAACAACTTACATTAATTAACGTGTTCAAGAACGATCAGCCATCTGTATCAGTTTTAACCTGATAGAAGTTAAAGGTCTAGTACAAAATCCATCAATAGATTGTTACCCTTGGATCACAAAGTAAAGCATTTCAGCCGTCTCAGTGTTATTAGTTATTCAGTCTCATCCCAGATCTAATCTCTGTATGCATCCTGAGTCCCTGCTGTATTTACAGGAGCCCTTGGAAGCAGCAGAGGACATGTTCGAGTCCTTGGAAGAGTTCCAGATGGTCCTGAGTGAGATGGTTGGGGACAGGAGGATGGATAAGATCCGTGTGGAGTGCGAGAAACTCATCAATGCCCTGGGGAAGTCCCGGGAGCATGAGAAAAGGCTCATGTCCAGATGCAGGGAACTGAATGCAGAGATTGTGTCTTCCTCAACTAAAATTTCAACGGCCAAGAAGTTGTCCGAGGAAGATGAGATAACAATTACTTCACTGAAGAGGGTATATTGCCAGATTGTATTAGGCAACAGTATCATGTAGTGTGTCATCAATGTATGTCTTTGTTTACGTCTCTGATGTAGCTTGATTCAAACATGGGAGTTACTAATAGATACGTGTAAAAGATCAGAGTTACACAGCGAGTGTGCTCATATATGTGGGGTTCTCTATATAAAGAGGTGTATTATAATTACTTGAGGTTTGATGGTGTTGTCTCTCTAGATTCATTGTTCCATCACCTAACTTTAATTGCAGGAGCTGGAGAAAGCTTGGGAAATGGTGGATGCTGCTCATGATAAAGAGAAACAGGACAAACAGACCATCAGGAATTTAAAAGAGGAGGTTGTCGAGCAGATGAAAATAGCAGAGCAGCAGGGTGAGCTCTTAATGGAACAAGAACAGA
>CAAKHC010019555.1:633-16578 GCA_901007825.1 Macroramphosus scolopax | reverse complement strand
AGACAGCCAGACACTAAACCGGTCTGGACCGTACCATTAGTGTGAAGGGGAAGAAGCAGACAGCCAGCCACTGACCCGGTCTGGACCGTACCATTAGTGTGAAGGGGAAGAAGCAGACAGCCAGCCACTGACCCGGTCTGGACCGTACCATTAGTGAATAGGGGGAAGAAGCCAACCGCCAGCCACTGACCCGGTCTGGACCGTACCATTAGTGAGAGGGGGTAGAAGCAGACAGCCAGCCACTGACTGGTCTGACAATATTATGCATTTTAGATTTATCTACTGTCAGAGGTTTTTGAGACTTGAATTCAGTCATGGAGAAAAATGTCTGTGCAGGCTTATTTACAAGCCAATTTGAAAAGTGCATTTTAATTAGTTAAATTAGGACGGGGCTAAGACAAGTTAACTCCAAGGAGCTGAATTCACGACGTAAGTATAAGAAAATGGTGAAAAAAATCAACCAATAAAAACGTATGGTTTAGTTTTAAACATACAAAGATTAACTAAAATTATAAATAGACAAATAAATTACAATTTTGGTCGAATGTGAAAGACCTGTGCTTATATTTTTGTCGAGATATCTACTGAAGTTAGCATGCTAACCAGCAATTGTTGCTAACCATGCTAACCAGCTGAGCCCGGTCCATCCCCATCTCGTAATACCACTTTGTACCTCAGGAGACGGTAGTGAGTCACTGTAGCGCCCAGGCTCGATTCACTTTATATTTGACAAAATGGGGAGTCTGAAAAACAAATTATGTGCTGTACAGAATATGAAATATTTCGTTTTTTACGAAAAACGTAATGCAAGTAGCCAACAAATCAAGGGTAGCTACTGACACTTCAAAGAGGATCTGTGACACAGCTAATAACAACAGAATCCATTGTGAAAAACAATCCAAATCATCAATGTTTGTTTTGTGCTATGGTTGTTTTTTTATTTACTGTGGTCTGACTAAAAACTGAGATAAGCAAGCTATAATATTAACTATCGCTTTTTCTATTCTTGCCCTGCTGTTACTTTTACTATAACTGATGCTCTTAATGGACCCGTAGAGGATTCATGTCAAATGGAATTTTGGTGTGGGATGAAGTATGAATGAATTTGGCAGTTGGCCAATCTTGCACAAAACACCTCATTAAATTAAATTAATGTCTGGGGGAAATATGTTGGCTTTAAAAAGAAGAGATCTTATTTTGAAATGTCCGTTTCCTGTATGTGGTGATAAACAGGTTCAAAACGATAAATTATTCTCTGGATTTGTTGCTCAGAATTATTATGCTGCTGAAAAGAAAACACCTGGTGTCATAAGTATATTTCAATGAACCAGGAGCAGATGGACCATTAGTTACCGTGCTTCAGATAAGACACATCTCCTTCCCCCAACCTCCTACTCCTCCCCCTCCTGATTCTTTACCCATGAATATTTTGGAATTAATTCGTGCGGAGCGGGAGGGAGGAGGCAGGGACAAAGGGAGAAGCAGGCTGGTGAGGAAAGAGTGAGGGAGGGGACTGGGCTGATATCGTCAGAGGCCTCGCAGTGCGCAAGCTCTGTGCGAACTGGGCTGGCTGCATATTGATTGGAAAACAAGAGGCTGTGGGAGGACAGATAAGGGTGGCTGTGGGCTAACGGGTGAGGGAAGGGATACAGACCAAACCTCAAACCACACTGCCATCTTTCTCTTCCTGATTTTGTATTTCCTCTCTTCACCCTGGAGTGAATGTAGCTGCTGGTCATCAGTGGGTTTTACGGCGGAGGGAGGCTGACACACAGCTTCTTCTGGTCTGAGAAGATCCTGGCTGCAAACCAAGCCATAACATCAGTGGCACGCCTACTGCAGGTAATCTCTCTTCCCTCCGTATGTATCACCCTGCTCATCATTGTTCCATGCCCACGCTCAGTCGCTACCCCTCAGTGGTCATCGCTGTTCACCACATTCTCTCCATCATTGCCTTGTAACCATGGTTCCCTCCATCTCTCCTTCGTCTATCATCGCTGCTCTTCTCTCCCTCCCCCACTCTCTTCTTTTTCTCCCTCTGATGAGCTGATGACATGCACTTGCTTTATTTCCATTTCTGCCATGTCTGCCGGAATATTGATTTGAAGTGGAATCCATCGTTGTTATATTTATATGATTCATTCAGTGAATGATATAACTGGTATCTTCAATACAAATATCATTAAATTACTGTCAGAGTGCTTTTTTTGATTTTGCCAAAGGTCAAAATAGGTGTGAGCATTTTCATTTCAGGCTCACGTTAGATTTTATTATCAGCTGACACGTTTTCATCATTCAGTTTTTGAATAAACCACTATGCAAAATAGGGATGCAAGCTTGACAGTGCAGGAGAGAAATAGAAAAATCTGTTTTAAATCTGGAAGGCTGTTCTGTTTCTGTTGGACCTGGTGGTGCTGATGGTCACCCTCCCTCCCATGCCATTCTGGAGTGACAGATTTTCAACGTTGCATTAAATGACCTCTGACGAGCTCTTGTGATTGCCATACCTGCATCTTTTTGGACCACCTGAGACCGCCACTCTCTGTGAAGGTCATTCACAAAACGGCTGACACACTTTCTAAACGCACACTAGCTATATGCAATACACTCCGACCTCTGCACTGTCCAACCTGCTGTCAGCTGTGGTTGCTGGCATTGAGCGATACACTCCAGCAGTACACAGACTGGCAGAAGTGTTGCTGGAAAATGCTTTGAATTTTTGATTTTTCATAACTTTTAAAGAAACAGTGCATCATTGTCTCCCGTAAAGAGTCAGGTTAGTGTTATCACATCATTTCCATGTAAAGGTTCCTTATTAGAGCAAATGAAAGGACCATATGTGGGTCTATTGCAAGATGCAAGTTGTCTGTCACTGTCACATAATGGAGGCAGGGTGGTGATTCATTTTCTGATGCAATGATTTATTTTCTCAGAAAAGAATAAGACAGAATACCGCAGATGCAATAAAAAAAACACCCCGGTACAGAGAGGAGGGAGCTTTGTTGAGGCGCTCTGGGGATCCTGAGGAACAATATCCGGCTGTTGACGTAGCAGCACTTTGCTGAGTGGTGTGATGAGGAGGAAGAGGCTTGCACAAGCTTATTCTAAATGGACTCCTCTGTACTCACCCACTCACGCCAGGCCACAGTCCAGCAAGGGATGAAATTTAGGACTCACGAATGTAATTACACTGCGTCAGACGGCCTGACCCAGGCAAAACCTGTCCTTAAAGTCTGCAGCAGGAAGCCCCCCACACGAATACTTAATGCTTCTTTACAGGTTTAATACTTTCTACCTGCTGTTTTGGCAAAAACTAATTTTTCCATTACTTTGGCATTAATTAGCATTGGAATCAAATTATCTAGTATTATATCAATCATACATGACTGGAATATTAATATTGATCTTTGATGTGTACATGTATGCAGCATACGTTTGACAAATTAAATACAATAAAATATGGATCTGAAAATTGCTAATACGTGATGATATTTCTTTTGAAATGTAGCCGAGTAGAAGTAGAAAGTAGAAATGGACTTGCTCATGGTATAAGTACCTTGAAATCGCACTTAGATAGGTGCACTGGATATAATTGTCAAACACGTAAATGAAGCCCTGAAAAAGCTTCGATCTAATCATCAATTATTTATATTTATAATAGAGATGATTGTTTTGGTTTCCTACTAATATTCACCACAAAGAGATGAAACATTACCCCGTTCATTTGTCAGCACTGAATAGTAACCTCAGTCTATGTTGACTTTAACGAGTAGTATGACTTCATGCTCCAGAATCTTGGAAACCTCATCAGTTAAATCCCAGTAGAGGGACTTCATTAACTGGGCTTTACCAGTACAGCCAATTGGTTGGTTTCCCTTTGGGACCTGGTCCCCTTCTGGCACATCTACCTACACCTCCTCTTTGTCTAGACAACCTGGTGCCATTCCACATGAGGTGAGGCAGGATTTAGTAGATGCCAGATAAATACTTCTGAGACATTGGTAAATCTAGCAGATGGGGACTGAGAAAATCATGAGAGATTTTTGTGCTTTGACTGATCCGGTCTATTCTTTAAATGCCGTGCCTCATTAGGGGAACGCTGGAGGAACTTAAAACAAATGTATTTTATGCCAGGCTGAAATGATCTCAGTGTATTTAACACTATATCCCCATCACTGTTTTTGATTCTCTCGACAGGGGACACTATGGAAGCCCCTCTCGTGTGTTTGGATGAGGAGTTTGAGGACCTCCGGCCATGCCGAATGGATGAGCTGGACCATCCAGCCCTCAACCACTCCTCTTACTCCACCACTACCACTGTCCCCCTTGCCTCCATCACCCGTGAGGACTTCTCTGAGCTGGAGAACTTCTCTGAGATGATGAGCTTCAAGTCAATGGAGGACCTGGTCAACGAGTTTGATGAGAAGCTCAATGTCTGCTTCCACAATTACAACACCAAGACAGAGGGCCTGGCGCCCATACGGAACCAGTCACACAACCAAGAGGATGAGGAGCAGCTGCAGGATGAAGAGTGAGTGACCACTATTTATGTGTAGAACAGTGTTCAGTTGTTGGAAATCCTCTGGATCTTTAAGTCACATATTATGTCCCTCATCATCTGTTCACATGCATTTTTGAGCCTGCTGATGCAGTTGAGTCGTCCTCCAACATCAGCAGGCACCTGAACTATAATGAAGTTATACTAACTGGACAAGTCACTGTGAGACACATTGAATAGCATAACAAGCAGCATGTCACAGCGTTGTCAACATACAGAACACATAATCCTCAGATCAGTTGCCTTACAGAAGCTCTGCTCCATAACTTTACTGCCTCTGGGCTTGAATTTTACACGTTTCTGCAAAATGCCTTTACAACTCACCTTGCAAGGACGTTAGAATGATAACTCGCGTATCCCGTTCCCACTGGACAGAAACACTAACACTCACAAACAATGTGTCTTTTGTGGGAAGTGTCAGATCTGTGTTTTTTCACTGGTTAAATGTCTTGCAGTGGTTGTAGCATTGGTATTTATCAGTGCCAGTTCCAAATCGTCAGGGATGGAAACAACTCGCGGGTGAACATGCACATTTTTTGCCCTTTTCCGGCCTGATGCATGTCCGCAAATACAGTAAATACAAATGTCAGCAGCCGACCAACCAGAAACCCACTTTGACTGTATACAGTCTCTTTGCTACACACAACATAATACGGTTATGCTAAGGATGCTTACTAACTATAAGGCCAGCTGAGGGTGACCACAGCCTTTGGTTATTTTTTATAGAACACATGTACTGACCTAACTTCCTCAAGCTAAGATTGTGACGCTGACAGGGGCACCACCTCGCGAATAAAAAAATCCAACTACAGATTCATTTTGTCAGTCTGCAGGGCAGCTAGCAGGTCGCTTTCAGTCCCGCTGGTCTGGCGAGTTCATGACAAAGAAGGCGACATCAAACGTGACACACTGGTAAAAACAAAAGAAAGTCAATATCATCTACAAGCAATAGGAGACGTTTGCTGATTGTTGTTCAAACAAAGAATATCGATGCTTATTTCTGTGTCAAACACAAAAGGCACATAAGGCCAAAACAGCAACAACTAAATGTTCCCACACACAGACCGCAACATCCCAAACAACGAGTCATCCAGCATGACCCCACCCTCCCCGCTCCATGGTGAGGCTACTTGCTGAATTATTCAATGTGCAGTGTTGTGCGCTTCAGTTGGCTTCGGCTCTGTCCGTCTCTCTCAGCTGACTGACAGATCCTCCCCCTTCAGCTAGCAGACGTCCTCACGCTGTTATGATTTGATTCAGGGGACAGATAGCCAGCCTGTAGGTTTGATGACTGTGATTGTTAGGCAATATAAAAGTGTTGTTGAAAATGAATCTGCATTCATAGATTAGGTTTTGACTAAATATGTAACAAAATGTGGCTGGATGACAATCAGCTGTCAGCTCCTCTGTCTCTTCCTCTCACTTCATATCCGTTCCTGTAAGCGACGACCCATGTTGCTACGTCAATCGAATTATATCAAGTCTGACTGACAAATATTTATCCACTTCGGTACTACTTGGCCACTAATCAGCCTGACCCCGAGCTAAACCCTCTAACACCGAAGTGAATTTAAAGCAGGGAAGCTTCCAAAAATAATCAACACTCTGAACTTGAATCTGTTTGGTTGAAAACAGCCTGTGACGTAATCCATGCAGATGTCTGATTAGAAACACAGATACGAGTGAATCCGACAAGCTAGAATATTAAACAGAATGATTTCTCTCCAGTGGCTGCAGGCCAACAAACACGCCAGCACAGCTTTGTGACATGGTGTTCCTGTTCCTGCCGGCCAGATGACCAAACCCTGTCCCTGTGTTCAGCATGCTGCTGTCCACGTCATGTCTTATGTCATGTGATACAGTGTCCTTCTCTTTCTAAATTTATTAAACATTCAGACGGGTGACAAATTAAATGAGCAGATGCATCCACACGGAACAGAAGGGGTCACTGAATAATGATGGAAATCTGGCGACATTCAGTGTTTCTTCAATTCAAACCGTAGAGGAGACTCTGAACCGACGGCCACCAAATGAGGGAACATCTTCAGGAAGTTCTGTGCTCATCCCTTTTTGTCCAGAGACTTGTTGTATCTTTGCCAAGACACATTGAAGCTGTTCTGGTGGCTCATGGTGGCCCAACAACTTACTAACACACTGTCCTCTGTCCTCACCCACTCACGACAGGCCACAGCCCTGCAAGGGATGACACACTTGATGAGGGCTAATCCTTAATTCGTCACTTGTCTGTAAATCTTAAATTAGGTTGGTTTTATTGCATTTGAAGTGTTCTGTTCAAAAGTGAGACATTTGATGAAATACACTTTCAATCTTGTTGAAAGAGAACGCTCACATGTCTGTTGTAAATGAAGCTGCTGCCGTAGCTGCTCATCTTAGCTTAACAGAAAGATTCAGGAAGGTGAGACCTGGCTGCACACAGAGCTCCTGGGAAGCACCTTGGATGATTTTAATTACCCAATAACCGGTCCAGCTACCCTTCATGCTCAACTACACAGTTTCACAATAGTGCAGTTCCGACTGCTCCGATGTGAATACATTAAGTCTTAGAATATGAGTGCAAATAAACTCTCAATAGTCATTTTCCAATTTGCAAATGAAGATGGTAACAATGCAACTTCCTCTGAATAGAGGGGATTAAGACATTTAGTCTTGTTTGCTTTCAGGAAAACATAATTAAACACTAAATTCAAATTGATTTTACACATATTAAAATATGCTGTTAAAACAGAGGAAACGTTCCCTTTTTATTCTGTTCCATGTCAAGCTTTACTGCCTACTTGTCATCTCAAGGGCACTGATTCTTTGAGCCTGTTCATGTGCCGGGGCATGCAGCCACGGCTCGGCTGGTGAGGTAAGCAAAGGGCTCAATGGTGTCCACTGTGTGGCCGGGTGTGGGCAGTGCCACGGGGAGCAGGGCAGCAGTCCTGAGCCAACCTCTCAGCGGAGGACGAAAAAAGACTCTGAAACAAAGGAGACTTCTCTCACAGTTTCATGCCATTTCTCCTCAAACAGACGCTTGCACCGAGTTGCAGAGACCACTGGCACAATGATGTGAGACGCTTTATCTAAATCTCTGCGCAGGATACCTTTTTAACGAGTAGTAAGCAGGGCTTTTTTTTCTACTATGCATTGTTCCTCTGCAGCTCCCAGCTCTGCACAGTGACCACCATCTCTCATTGACAGTATTGAAATATTGACTCAGTTGCAGGCTGCTGAAGAAAGAGCTGAGTGGACTTCCTTGTAACCAGGGAGATAAGACATTACACCAAACTTTAGTCTAATGCTGTTATATAACTGTCTAGCTGAATCACGTGTGTATACACCAGCTTAAAATAGCAGCTAGCTTCTGGAGCCAAGGCCAAAAATAGTGTTTTCACGCTTCTCTTTAATATTTTCGTGCTTAAGAATCTGTATTGCTCACATGTATGTAATGTTTGTGTTTTCTTGCAGTGTGTGGGATGCTCTGACTGACAACTACATCTCCACCTGGGACAGCCCGGACACAGAGGGACTCAACGGCAATCTCTCTGACCAGGAGGTACATGCCAATCCATATCTTTCTAAGTGCTTTAGATCCAGGAAATGTAATTATAGAACTATTAGACTTGTGGACGTCAATTACATATATATGACAATTATCTTGTTTTATTCATACTGACTTCTCTTGTGTTTGGTCAACATTTGCTCGACATGTCTTCGGGGGTTTTAAAGTATATGAATGTGAATCCGTGTGCATCATGGTATTACGTAGGTGGTATGAATCTGCATTGAAAGAGACTCTGTGATCTACTTTAATGTTTATTTCTTCCTTTTTGCTCAAATAAGTTTTGACAAATTGTTCAAAGCCTCAATAAATTACTGTCACAGCTGCTACTTCTCCCCTTTTGTTTTTGCACTAAACCCTACTTAGAAAGGGTTTTTTTAAAATGTCTGAATAGTCCAGAGACGAAAGAAAGTGTTATAGTTTTAGATAAAGAACCAAAGCAACATGCCGTTATCCTTCATTTGAAGGTTCCACAAGTGAGTGTGAGCATGAGTTCAAGCCTCGGAGAGAACGGACCACATGGTTGAAGACATGTTTGACCAACCTGTGCTGGTCTCCCTCTCCATCTCCTCCCTGAGTTGGCTGTCACGTTCATTAGACTAAAGGCACTTCCAGTAGCTGTCAAGGCCATGTTGGGCCAGCGGATGTTTTTCCCACAGAGACAGAGGGATGCTGTGGAAGTGCATCCTCCTGTCTCGGTTGATGTGGCTTCTCATTGGACAGTTTCAACGTCCTGACTGAATATGTTGTCATGATCTTAAACACTTTGATAAGGGTTAATAATCAAATGCTTTAAAGATTTCTTAGTTAAAGCAGTGACATTGATTCCTGTGCATGAACGTACTTACAGAAGAACAAAGGAACATTTTTGTGATTACTTTCTAGAATATGAAAATATCAAATTGAATTGAATGACATTTCCTTGGTCAGTTTATAATTCCATTCATGTTATTTCATGATTTTCCTAAAGGTTCTCATCAAAACCCTTTACAGATTAAATAGTAACTTAGTTTTGTTAAGTGATAGTAAATCATGTAAAACCTCTCAAATATTTAAGCATGAGACTGCAAAGCTCTGCTCATCTCTCCTGCTGAAAGAATCATCACATGATGACTTGATGAATGCAGCTCATTATTCCAGCTCAGACAGCCGGTCTGTAACACTTTCTAAAACATGCTGTGGCAGCCAGAAGCATCGTTAATGTTGCCGGGTTAATGTTTCCTCTCACATTCTGCAGATCCACGAAAAAGAGGAGGAGGAGATGAATGAAAAGAATGACAACGCTAACTGCCTGGGTGAAGAGCCTCTCATCACAGCTGATCAGGTGCGTGTCTGTGTGTGTGCTGTATACATATTGTGGGATTAAACTGGGTCCTGTTGTATCTGTTTTGAAGATGGTAATTGAGAACTTCTACCTATCACTCTTCACACATGGTGCATTCTGTTTTTGTAAGGTTTTAGTTTCTTCGATTCAACATCATCTTTTTGAAAACAACTTTGCTCATCTCTAGTGAGAGTGTCTCTAATTTAGGATGAGACGAGGCCAACGACGCCTAGAATACAAGTAATACAATTTTAAAGTCAATTCTGAATGTTAATGCAGCTGGAGAATATCTGCAGTTAGATTCTTAGTGTCCATATGTGGTCCGATTCATTTCTGGAGGCGCACAGCAAATAAGTAATGAATGTAAAAGACTGCAGATGCAGGCATTTATAAAGACTTGCACATCACCTAATATAAAGAAAGATCTTGACAATGCACTCAAGATGACAGATTTTGTAATGTTTCCCCCTTACTTAAGTGACATCTGCAAGACATCACGTCAGCTAGAGAGGTTTGATGAAAATAAGGACAATTTAAATATGTATAAATAAATAAAAATATTGGAGTAGACCATTCATCAAACTCAACTCAAAGTAGTCATGTAGGATCAAGAAACGACCTCTAAAGAACCCCACAGATACGATTTGCATCGATGTGTTAATCCCATTTATATAGATTCATTGGAGCAATTACTGCCTCCGTGGAGGCCCAACACCTTCCAAGTTACAAACGCTGCGTTTGTGCATTACATGCATGCATTCTGCTTTGAGAGAGGCCGATCGCGTCTCAACAAGCTTCTGAAGACATTCTGGGCTGTAGTTAGATACTATAGAAGCTTAGACAGACTTCTGCCTTAATTAAATACAAATCAAGTTCACCATAAGTGCTGCTGCTTGCTGTGTGAATAGACAGTTATAAGTGACTTCTAGTCCGGTTGTACTACATTCTTCAACATATGTCACTCTCTCTCTCCCCAAGGTCATTGAGGAGATAGTGGAGATGATGGAGAACTCTCCAGATCCAGGCGAAACTGAGGAAGAGGACGAGGAAGAGAGCAGCCATTGCTCCTCCAGGACCAACCCCTCTCTGCTGGAGGAGATCAGACAGCTGTCCCAGGCCTCCAACAACAACTGCTCCTATGAAGGTAGAGAATGAGAGAGAGGCATCAAGTTATACTTCCTGTCATGCTGTAGTTCCATCACGTGTGACACAGAAATGACAGTTATTGTAAAAGTGTTTTGTTGTATTTGAGTTCATCCTATCTTGTGAAGAAGCGTCTGTATAATAAGTCTTTACGACGGCAGTCACCTTCAGGTTACACTTTATCATTCTCCTTGAACCATGGCCCTGAACAATCAAATACAAAAGGTGAGACCCCCTCTCCCCCTACAGATGAGGCCTTGCCACAGGCTGGACATGACAAATACCACCACCGTCCTCCTTTATACATGATCCAACATGAAGGCCAGAGGCCACTGGATGATGAAAGCAGGCTTGAACACTATGGTCAAGGACAAATATGTGCAAACTGTAATAAATATCCCTCTGACGAAGATGTTCACTCCCATATTCTTCTTAAAATTGTGCTTAGACAGGGGAAATATGTACAAGTAGTCATGCTCAGGGGCTACTGAACACCTCAGGTGTTGATTTAGTGATCCACAGGGTCCAAAAAGTCACCTCAGCAATTCCATGTGTGAAAGTTCAAGACATCAAGGCGTTTTCTGACATAAGGCAAACTGACTCCATGTGAGATCCATGTGTGTTTGAGGCTTATTAATATGACATGTCCACTACGGAAATGGAAGCTGAACAAGTATGACACAGAGCATCTTTTGGTGCAGGCAACTCTGTTTGATTGTCTAGGTTTTGAATATAGCCAGAGTCCAGGAGAACATCAGTACAGTAATGGCTCACTGTCGCCCCCTAAGGAACCAAGTGGTATTATGAGACAAATGCAAATGATCCCTTAGCAAGTGTCCTAGTGAGGTGTTGGTCCACCATGAGCTGCCAGAAGAGCTTCAGTGAGCATGCGCAACGATATACAAGACTCTTGAGCTCTGATGGAGGGACGAACACCATTCATCTTAAAGATACTCCCTCATTTTGTTGTGTGTTGACGTTGGTTGAGAGCTTCGTCTAACACGTCGATCCAAAATCTCCCATTGGTGAAGGTTGTGTTGCCACATCATATGATTCACATCACTGTCAGACTCCAACCACTGATGAAGCTCTTTTGCCGTGTGCAGAAGCATCATTGTGCATTTCTTTAATATGTCTGTTTATCTCTGTCTGGAGAACAGAATATATTTTTACACAAAATACCAACTCGGACCAACTCTACTCTCCCAATTCCCCCTTCATGCTTTCTGCAGGCCTGAGCCTGATGCCCAGCTCTGCACTGGTGGAACTGCTGCACCGCGTTGAGGCTGCGATCTGTGAGTACTCAGAGGAGCTGGTCAGCCAGCTGGCTCGGCGTGACGAGCTGGAGTTTGAAAAGGAGGTGAAGAACACATTCATTACAACCCTGATGGAGGTGCAGAACAGGCAGAAGGAGCAACGAGACAGCAGCAAACGCCGCCGCCGGGATAAAGCGCTGAGTCTGCAGGGCACTGGGACGGTGGCATCTGTGAACGCAGGGAATACAGGCACCCCCGGGATGCCTGTGAAGGTGAGAGGTGTCACCTTGAACACTGTACACATATTTTTAGATCTGTGCTCCACCTTCATCTCTTTCACACAAACGTTTTACCAACCTGACCTCATCAGTGTTGATCAGGCCTTACTGCACATGTCCACCTCTAACGGGGGTGATTATGAATGTTCAGGTTTCATGTTTAATCCTTGCAGACGGTTTATTTATGAAAGGTGATACCACACAGCCTGCCGGCCCCCCCTCCTCCTCCTGCTGTTAACATAATGGATCTGTAGTCCATTAGCCTTTAAAGTATCTTCCAGTAAAGATCCTAAAGTGGAAGTGACCCGTCGTCTACCTACTGTAACAGCCTGGTCCAGTTTACGCTCGTCCAGTAACAAAGAAACAACTTAATGGATTTTCCCTCAGTGCAGTACAGCACACAGCAGCAGTGTTCTTATCTAGAGACTGCAGGTACCTGAGGCCACTACTGAACTTATCTGACGGTAGAGAGTGGCTTAATGATGCTGACCCTACACAGACAATAGAATCACTTGCATCTTACAATGATGTCATGTTTGTAAGCAACAAGCACAATAATCACTACGTCTGTTATGTTGTTCTAAATGATCCGTATCATGTAATAATGGTTTAAACTGTGTTTGTGTCCTGGTTGTGACCATGTAGCGTTTCAGCATGGAAGGACTGTCCAACATCCTGCAGACGGGCATCAGACAGACATTTGGAAGCACAGGGAGTGACAAACAGGTGAAGTGAAATATATTAAAGACGACTCAAGTATGAAAAGCAGTAATTTAGTCTTCAGACGACAGATTAGATGAAATAAACTGGGACATTCCACATGATTCTGATTATGCATGGATGTGTTGTGTTTCTGTTTATGGAATAACTTCGTTGATGATTTAAAAAGTCACATCAGAAACACATTAGGCCTCAAATTGATAATGGAAATCTCCCTTTGACATCAATTGGATGATAATTGTGTGCTTTGAATTTGAAGGTAGGTTCACCTTTTTTTAGTCTGTGTTAGAGGATCATTTTACAAGTCATTACATAACAAGATCAACAAGTCTCAACCCCAGCTGTTAATTATGAAGATAAATCCAGCAGACGAAAGATGAACTTCGATTTACAGGTGCTGATTGTTGGATTTCTTTTGTCCTTCGGAGGAAGAGAGCTGTTTATTAAACTAAACTTAGTGTGTCAACACCACCATCAAGCTGACGTGACTGGCCTCCACAAAAAGAAACATGTTAGATTAAAGGATGAATGATTCAAAAAGGTCAGTTTTGAAACCCTGCCTCTGTTCCCAGTATCTAAACACAGTCATTCCATTTGAGAAGAAAGGCAGCCCTCCATCTGTTGACGACCTGCAGATGCTCACAAACAGTACGTACCAAGTTAAGTTGTTTCAGAGGTCATCATAGTGAAACAAGTGATGATCCTGAGTTCAAATGTCTCCTTGAATTTCTTTCACGTAGTTCTTTATGCCATGAAGGAGGACAGTGAGAAGGTGCCAACACTGCTAACTGACTACATTTTAAAAGGTAAACACAACAACATTGTTGAAGTCGTAGTGGCCTGGTGCGGAAAACGTCAGTGTCCAAGGGGTTTATCATGTTTTGATGAAGAAACATTTTGTAATTGAAGTAAACAACATGGAGTTGTGACCAAAGAACACAACGATATAACATAACAACAACTGTTCTGTAATTGGACTAATTGTCTGGTGAATTGAGTTCTGGCTCAAATTGCTTGATGCCAGTTTGATTTATTATCCCCTGTTTTCCTCCTCCAGTCCTGTGTCCTACCTAAAGCATCACAAGGCCAGGGGCTGCAGTGTGACGGAGAAGTCTCCTCCCGAGGGCTTTTCCATCCTTCTCCACCTCTGGCCCAAGCTGCATGACCTCCCCTGTTTGACCATGATCAACCATGGATCCACAGCATCAACATTATCGTATTCACCTCAACTATGACTACTGCCTGTTGCTGAGCTCACCTTACTCCCTTCTCGCACATTATGCTCCAGCCAGAACCCAAATCGGCTGCCGTCTGTGGGACGGCCAAGCCCCCCCTTTAAGGACTTCACTAAAGGAGCATGACATGCTATAAACTCTCACAACTCCACTTTGGTACAGGGATAAAATGTTATCAAAGCTTTCTCCCGTCAGTATTCTTTACTGTTTATATTTGTTTCTTAGAATCTCGTCAAGTTTTGACTCAGACTGACCTATTAACCACTGGACTCTCTCATAAGTTCATAAAGACTACACTGCATCAACAAGTCAGCGTCTCCCTGTATTGTTTCTGATGAGAAAAGGAATTCTTTGAATACAAAAGCCATGAACCTTTTTCCTGACAACTTAGTACTGTAGCTCCACGTGAATGCAGAGAAACACTGAATTATTACGGGTGCAGTGCGTTATGAGGCTTTTTCTGGTTTATTTTTCTTTATTTCAATCTCTCAGTCTCTTTTCTTTTTGTAATTTCTGTTAATTTGTATCTAAATATTTGATATAAACTATGTTACTGATTTTCTACTTTCATTTATTGTGTCATCAGAGTGACAGGCTTCATGCACTCCACCCTGCTCCACCACTTGGAGTTCTCCGATATTATCCCCTGATGAGGCCAGCTGTTTGCAGTAGAGGCGTGCATATTTGCATATTAACGTATTTAGGACTTCCTTTGAGCCATGTAGGTGATTGAGACATTGCTAATCGCAAATTTAATAAACATGCTACCCTACAGTTGTGTGTGTGTGCTTCTTGCTGTCTTTACCTTGTCTTACCCCCTTGGAGTGTGAAGATAAAACAATTCACCAGGTTGTGGTTTAAAGTCATATTACATCTCCATCACGGAGCGTGGCACATTACCACTATGTAAGCTAATGTGCATTCACATGAATTTAACTGTTTTACAGCAAGATATCTTGATTTAAAGTTGTTTAAAGTGCAATTTACCTTGTCTTCGTATGGCATGAAAGGGTGTTCCTTCCCTAAACATCCTCAGAATGGTGCATGTGTGTGAATGTGTAAAGGTGTATTCACAAACAGGAAGATGAGGGTCAAAGAAGCAAACTGATCCCAGAGCAATGCATTTAGTTTCAGGTTAAATTCAACAGGACTAGTAAGGGGACAACCTTCACTTCAACAAGTGTTATTTCTCCACGGCTTGTATTGTCATTGACTTTGCTGTCCTCTAGTGGTTGAGTATAAATCTGATCTCTGGGAGAGTGCAACACTTTCTCATTGTGTACTGACCCACCTTCAATATTTAAAATGAATTAGTATCTTATGTTTCAGCTATGAACTGCAACACTTTACCTGATACTTGTATATATCTCACTACAGTTACTATTTTCTTAATTTCTTTGTGTTTGCCGGCGTTGGTTTGTCTGAAAACACTGTACTTCAGTACACTTTCTAGGGATCTGTACTTTACTCGAGTATCATATTGGGGGAGTACTTATGACTTTTACTTCGCTACATTTGAAAAGCAAATATCGTATTTTTTGACTACATTTCTATCCATAACCATAAGTACTCGTTACTTTTTTCTAAAAAATAAAAAAGCGGAGAAACCCTGTGGACTCAGTAATTTGTTGTTTCCTTCTCAAACGTGATTGGATTGTACAGGGGCCACTGCCTATCAGCAATCACCATGGTCAGTTCCAGTTGAGAGTGAGACAGAAAGAATCAGAATGGATGAAGAAGTCCAACCACCTTGAGGCTGCTGAAGAAGCAGCAGTGTGGGTTTGTTTGAAAAAGTTAAGTTCATTGATTTCATGTTTAAAATCTTCGCAGCTGATTGTTACAAATAATAAAAACATGTTATTTGTTGTA
>CAAKHC010019554.1:2780-23457 GCA_901007825.1 Macroramphosus scolopax | reverse complement strand
GAGGGGGAAGAAAGGGGGGGGGGGGGGGGAGGGGGGGGGGGGGGGGGGGGGGGGGGGGGGGGGGGGGGGGGGGGGTATTCAATTAGAGGACCTACAGTACAGCTGGGCACCGTCAGGGAGTGGTGCTACTAATCAATCAATCAATACAAAAGCAATAACAAGCATGATCAACTCACTTTGCAGTGATTTGACTCTTGTTTGATTTCCTGTTAGGGTGAAGGATCGTTCTGTTTCTAATCAGAGAGCAGTGATGTGTGTTAAACCTTCTCTGGACTGACGTGATGTCAAAGCCCGTGAGCGGAGAGGAATAACAATCCCTCAGAATTCATGCTATTTGGACGTCCTGCAGCTGAAACAGAGCCTTGTGGATGTATGTTTTTCCTGGAGAGAGACGGCTGATGTTTGGCCAGCAGGGCCTTCGCTTTTCCTCCCTTTCCTGTCTCTTTTGCTTGGCTTCCCCTGAGAACTGTTATGGCTTTGGACAGCTCCCCAGCTACCTGCTGCTTCGCTCAAACTGCCACAGAATGCTGCCGGTCGCCAGCCGCGCTCCGTCCGCCGCGTGCTCTCACCACCTTGGGACTCTGCAGCATCCCTCAGCCCAGAATGCAACACTCGCGTTACGTTCATCCATCTTTAACCTGACTCAGCAGAATCCGTAGTAGATCAGTAAAAATGACCCCCAAGATTTTAGATTATCACATGACGGTGTTCCGTCACAGACGCCGATTCCTTGACCTCTAAACAGTCCGTAATATAGGCTGTTTCTGTTTCACATAGACTGTATAAACGGTGTGGATGCATGTAGCATACTTAGCTAGTAGTGACCACATGTGGGGGAGAGGGGAGGAGCTGGAGCTTCACATTCACTGTGATATTAAACGGGAAGATGGTAGAACCTTCAGGAGGTACAAACATCTTGAGAGGGTCAAAGCCCATTTTTAACCTTTGATTAACAAAATGAACATGAAGCTGCAATGAAACTTTCACTGAGACCATGAAGCCACTTTGAAAGTGTTTACTGAGTTAATAGATCCAATGAGAAGCCCCCCCCCCCTGCTGGCCATTAGGGAGAATGCACGCTCCACTTTTCAGACCTCGATATCCACGTCTTTTATACAGTCTAGGATCCGTCTTCGTTTCCACCCTGCAGGTCCTCCACACAGTCTATCTCTCTATTTTAATATCTCAGTCTTGATTGCATTTCTGCTGCCGACTTTCCAATCCAAATATTTGCTTGCATTTCATTGCATCTTAATTTACTTCATATGTGCTACTGATGACCCCGAAAAAATCTGTCTGCTGCACACGCTGCTGGATACGACGGGAACATTTGGCTTGAATTACTCCGACAGTGGTGTCAGAGAAGATATTCATATTCATGCAGAGGAGAAACGTGTGCAGGCCGGACTGGGAGGACGGATTATCTAGACCCTATAGATTGATCAGTAACGGTCCCTGTTGTGTCCGCGGGTCCAACTATGGTCTTTATAGGAGCGCTGCTGACCCACCTTGGACACAGCCGGCCTCCGGGTCCGACCACCGGTAGAGATATATGAGCTTAGTTGTTGTCGACCTGACCGTCGGTGGAAATAGAGACTTAAAAATAACACACGTGCTGCGACTTGTCTGTGTGTGAAAGTGCACGTATGTACTCGGTGATGCATGATGGGATGTGTGTTCTCTCTCTGGACTCCGGTGCTTGTACAGCTTGTTAACTCCTACAGACCACAGTCACATGGACGCGACACACCGAGACGCCGCCGTCGATGCGCCGCAGACTCGGCGCCGACTTATTTTCTGAGTGAATAATTTGATTTCACAGTCGAGTCTTTTCATTAAACGCGAACCTCCTCTGGAGCTGCTGTGAGAAAATAAAACCCTGCAGGTCGGTGACATCTTACACAGTCGCTGCAGAGGAGCTCGTCTCGCTTGAGGTTCGATAATCAGTTAAACCAAATGAAGAGGAGAGAAACTGTGGATGTTCGTGGGCCTGTCAGGAGACGAGACGCGTTTGCATCCACATTCATCCCACAGCAGAAAGTGCAACAGGTGAAACACAAGCCGAGCGTAACAGGAGTCGTATAAATCAATTAGGATCCCAGCAGATGCCTCATGTCGTCACTAATCAGATTAGAGATATGTCCAAGGGGGGGCTCCTGCATGATGTATGGGCCGGAGATCAGGGGGGAAAGGTCACGGAGTCGGTGAAGGTCAAAGGTCATGGGTGGCTGTGTGTAAGTTTGTGTGGCTTGTCCAGTGGAGGACGAGAACAGAGCCGCTCTCCCGCCGGGGGGGTCACGGAGGCTGGGCAGTAAACTCCCAGAGCGTATTTATCCACCGCCCTGCTCCCGCTGACCTTTCTGCTCACATTCTTGTGCAAACACACAGCGAGCTCGGCTTTAATTAGGCACCTTACAGTAGCAACAGACCTCAGAGCTGTTGTTAATTATCTTTTAATAGAATACAAACATGCTGCATCATGTTGTTATTGATTCACCGGATTAACGACTGGAGGCGGACGGGAGTCGTTTAATATCGTCTCCAACGCAGCTTCTCGGGCTATTAGCTTAGCTTAGCTTAGCATAGACAAACAGAAGGGCTGATGTGTTGATTGGCGAGCCGTCGAGGCCAAGTCGTTGTTTTTCAAGTCCAAGTCAAGAGAGTCGTGATCCGGAAAGGCGGCCGGGTATCGAGGTCCCGCCCAACTCGGCGGCGAGCGCTCGGTTTCCTGCAAAGCAACATTTTACAGTTTGAAACGGACGGTTACAGTCAGGAGAGTCCGAGTTACGTCTCCTCTCAGCGTTCTTCAATCTGACCCCCAAACAGAAGTCCGTCAACGTCTCCACGACGACCGTAACTTCACTCGGAGCAGCTGTCAATCATGACGTCACTTCCTCTTTTGTGTAGCATCAACTGATAGTAAATACCAGCAGGACTAGTTTCATGGTAATTAAACTAATGTCCCTTTAGTTTCCCCTGGATTGACCAGTGTTTCACCTTCAGGACTGTTGCTTTGCTTTGTCCGGTCGCCATCAGCAACCCCCCCCCCAAAAATATACCAACGCACCAGCATCGACTTCCCCTCGATGCTAATGCAACGCAGGGGAGCTTAATCCCATTTGAAACCCCTTTATTTCAAAAACACAGAGAACTATTCTTACTCCAAGAAGATTATGTACTTTGTGAAATGCCTGAGGATGAACCGAGTCGTTGGTGTGTGTTTGTTTTCTTTGTTTAAGCGTCTTACGGTTCACCGGGAGAACACGAAGAATGTGTCGGACGGAGCAGCTCACAGGGAGATTGTGACGTTATCTAATATCACAAGCCAGCGAAGCTTATCTTCAGAGGGAAGCGTCTTTACATACATGCCTTCATGTACGTATAATACGGGGCCGGCTTTGCTCTATAATAACCAGAGCTGACTTGGAGATGACCTTGTCCATGAATGACGGAGTGATTCCCCCAGGTCCTAGAGCCGGGAGGTTCACACATCCCTCATTTAACCCTAATCAGTAGCCAGAGGAGCAACGTCAATCAACCGCGTGCACCGCGTGGCCTCCAAGACCGGCCAGGAATAGATGTCATTTAAAAGCGTGTATAAGAGGGCGATGAACCTCGTTAAAGGATGATTGCACGGTTTAACTATGTGACCCGCTCCGGTCATAAACCCGTCAGGCAGCAGGTTCAAACAGTTTGGAATCCTGCAGGTGGGTGAGGGGTTAGCGAGGAGGGAGGAGAGTCGCTCAGTGGCTCAGGGTCAAAACAAAGACTACAGAGGGAAGCAGGGTAGAGGAGCAGATACGTCATGAGGTAAGACGGAGGGGTCGGATGGTCGAACAGAGGTCACCTGCAGTCGGTGCAGAAGGAACTCAACACAGAGAAAAAAAAAGGGGGATTGAAAGGTGAGTTGTGTCGGGCCCAGCGGAGGGTTGGAGGGTTGGAGGGTTGGAGGGTTGGAGGCCGAGAGCAGTGATAATATTTCCCGAAAAGCTCCACGTGAGAATCTGAGATGGGAATTCTGTTTTCCCCCTGGGAGGCTGGGAGAGGATTTAGGAACTGTAACGCTATACTGGTAATATTTACAGTGGGACGAAGGCGAGCGGGAAGAAAGACAATATTTTGGAGGTACGGGGTGAAAGTGGAGCGAGGCAGCAGACGCGGTGGTTCCTGATACTGTTTGGGGCGGGTCAGGTGTGAGGCGCACCAGAGAGGTGGAGACACGGCTGGATGGAGTTTAGCTTCAGGTCAGTCGGCTGGTTCACTCACACAGAGAGAGAAAAACAGGGTTTAATATGAGCTGTAGAGCAGTAAAGGTCTAATGGACTGAGACGGGACAGGCGACGGTACCGTCTGCCCAATTCGTGTGAATTCAGTTCATCAGATTAGACCAAATAGATGAGGTCAGTATAAGAATGTGAACGGGGGTAAGAGTTGGTCTTCGCTTCCTGTCTTCCTCAGTGGGCTCGGTCGCTGCTCTGGTCGTCTCTCAGCTTCCTGTCCTGTGTCTCGGAGACAGTCCGGGTGTTTGGATGGGGACGTGGATCCCAGCATGTGTGGGAGTCATCCTGGTGCTGACCCAGATCTCAACCCCTCTAACTCTTGGTCTTGGTCTGGATCTCCACTCCACCACCACCACATAGTGGAAAACCAAACCAATTCTCCCCGGGTCAACTCGGGCTGCACAGTGGAGCCTCGGCTGTGGCAGCCCGGAGTCAGAAAGGAAACTAATCACAAGCAGTTGGTGTATTTGAGGGTTTATTAGGTGCATTGGCAGCTTCCTGTTCTGATGACCTTCTTCCATCTACTTCTTGGACCCGCCGGGTCCCGCAGGCAGCGTCAAACGCTCCCGTCGACTTGAGTGAAGTGACTTTGACCGCTGGCGCTCTAACAGGGTTATGTGTGGCCAATCTGTCACCAAGGAGCCCTAAAACAAACACCACGCTGTATTTATACTCCTGAACATCCGTCTCCTCGTGCGACATCCAGATGAGGTTTGAATATAGCTCAGCAGATCTCCACCCATTCCTCTGATCTTCAATCACGCCGGATCGGGACGTTTCCACCGCTCGTCCCCGGCTGCGGAGCCCCGACCGGACGGGAGTCTCACCTGCGGTGCAGCAGCTGGACGTTGGCTGAGACAATAAACACTGGAGACTCTCACACACGACCACTTACACCTCGCTGGTTATTTGCTATTTCTGGTGATAAAGCGTGCGTCTCCCGGGACGGCAGATAAAAGGATCCGGGGCTTCATGCTTCACTGCGAGTGCATAAAAATGTGTGTGTGTGTGTGTGAGTGTGTGTGTGTGTGCAGCTCACACACACTATCACTTTCCCTTAGTTTGACACTCAGCATATGTCCAATAAAGGTCTGTATTTGCACAGCAGAGGAGGTGACCTGCTGCTGCCCCGACCGACACCACGACGCAGAGCCGGAGGATTTATCTCAGCACTCCACTTTGATTTTCACAAAGCCTGAACGCCCTTTTCTTCCCCGTAAGACACCGAGGATAAAATATCACCCACAGATCTGTGAAAACAGGTGGGAACAGAAACCTGTTTTCTTTCCTTCTTCATCTTCTTCTTCTTCTTCTTCTTCCCATGTACGTCTGCTCAGACGTCCTGAGCGAGTCTGAAGGTCGCCGGCTGCCCTCGTACGTGCACCTGACAAACAAATCGGTGAACATGAACACGTTTGACTTCGCCGCTCCGCCCGGCGCGTAACGTGAGAAGAGTCACACATTACACACACACACACACACACACACACACACACACACACACAGACACAGGCAGAGTCTGCTTTCTATTAGCTGTCAGAAGTCGTTATATATAAAGATACTGTGTGTATATATATATATATATATATATGAAGGCTTTCTCTCCCGCCTGCTCTCAAATACACAAATGTGAGTCACGAGCTTCCTGCTGCTGTCGATGCATCGGTGGTTTCATGACGGCCGAACCATGTTCAGAACAGTTCTGCTGGTTTCCTCCGGGTACTCCGGTTTCCTTCCGCACATCGAGAACATGCAGTCGGGTTAACTGGAGACTCTAAATTGTCCACAGGTGTTAAAGGTCGTCTCTATGTGTGACCTCATGTCAGCTGGGAGTGTCTGCGGCTCCCTGCAGCAGGATGAGCGGTACCGCGGATGGACGGATGAACAACATTCCCGATGTTGTTCGGAGGACGGTATCATCCATCTCCATGTGATTCTGTTCAAATCCGTCCGCACCAGTTAAAATAATCTATTCTGGCTACAGATAGTCGGTAAATCATGCAGAGCAGAGGGAGCGATCAGCGTTAACCCCGGTCTGGGATCGTAAAATAATATTAATATTACTAATAGGAGCCTGCAGGTGGGGCGGTGGCAGGAGGAACTCCACGCACTCAGCAGAGGAACCTTCTCCCAGGAGGGGTGAGACGTGCCAGAAGCAATGATGCTGCACCTCGTGCTGCACAGCACATCAGGACAATCTTTCTGGTGTAATCTTTTAATGCCGGACATCAGCCTCTCGCAAATGTTTTCAAAATTCCCCAAAATACCAAATCAGTTCAGGTCGTCAGCGACCCGAACCTGCAGCATGCGTGACCCCCGCGGCAGGTCGCTATGAAAGGAGCTCTGTCAGTCGGACTTCGGCCCTGTTCCCTCCACCGCCGTTAACATGTGTCAACACATGCAGAGTGGTGACACACACACACACACACTGACACACACACACACACACACACACACACACACACTGACACGGACTGTCAGCGGCTGGCAGAGAGCAACAGTGACGCAGTTTCTCACAGGCCGTCCCCTCCGTCGGCCCTCTGAACCTATTAACTTGGCATGCGGACCCTCGTCGCCCCCCCCCCCCCGTCCCCCCCAGCTCCTCCAAATACTTCTATTTGTTCTGAAACAGCTGCGGAGCGACGTTAAGTGCTGCATGTGTTGTTAAACGCTCCCCTCTGAACCAGAGAAATGCTTCACGTGTGAGCCCGGAGAGCTCAGATCATTGCTTCCTGTGTTGCAGCGGGGCCGAGGGAACGTTCAGCAGTTGTTGGAGCTCCGCTGGCAGCGAGGCAGCAGAGGAGAAGGAGGTTCAGCTCCAGCATGATGCAACAAGGCAGCTTTGGTGAAATCTTTACGGCATCTGAACCCTCCCAGGACGGGACGAAGTTTCTCGTCTTCAAACCTGATTGTAGTTATTAAATGTATATTAATGGTGTTAGACTGAAACATCACAACAAACACAGTTTTATATCTCGTTTTCTTTACATGTTGCAAACAAGCTATTTTAAACCAGTTTTAAATCCACTCTGACAGCGCGAACCAACACCCAACCAGTGTAAGAACGGCTGTTTGCCAATTTGAATGGATCTGCCCTGAGATGTCATCTCCCTCGGCCCGTGCTGCACCCCTCCAACGAGTCCAGTGAATGTTGGCTGTGTAATTCCTGCTAACAGACACACACACACACACACACACACACACACACACACACACACACACACACACACACACACACACACACACAGAAACGCATCTCCTCTGTGTTGACATGGTACAGAAAACACGTGTTTGTCCAGTGTTCAATGCATGTGAATAAACAAACAACTGGAGGTGCACGTCTGACATCTGACTGGAAAACAAATCCAGAATGACAACACGAGGGGCGGAACAACAACGTGATGCAACACACACACACACGACACCCAGAGCTGAACTATGAAGGGATCTGATGATGAACCAAATAAACGAGTGTGAGAGGATGAGGGCAGGCAGCTGATTGGCTGAGGAACATCATCTCGTCACTCAGGTGGACGAAGAGCCTGAAGCAGAAACACCAGTAGATGTGGATGAATGTTATTACGTGTTTGTCCTTGCATGAAGTGAGATGATGACGTCCCTCTCCTGTCCCCCCCCCAGAAACCACTGCGCCTACATCGTCCAGAAGAACATCACGTGCACCATGCAGGACGGCGTCGCCACCTTCGTGAAGGCCGAGTACACCACCAAGTGCATCTGGGGACAGAAGTGTCCTGTTGTCATGTAAGTTCCTCCAAACATAAGACAACAATAGTAGCTGCAGAAGTTCCTCTGGAGTTGTGAAGTTGAACCTCCTGGAAGCTGCGGTGTGGATCACAGTGTCCAGGATACTCTGTGTCGTTGCTGCCCTCTAGTGGTCACACAATGAACTGCTGATAAAAGATGTTCACAGCCCCACCTGGACATCCACAGTCATGCAGAGTTCTTGGACACTGGAGATAAGTGACAACAGTTCTGATTGGATGCTGACAGTCAACGAGGGGAAGAGTTATTGGAGGATAACTGCAGCTCAGCTGGTCCAGATGTGGACGTCCAGGCTTCTCACGGACCTTCATGAGAATAATAATAATAAAGAACTTACTCTGAAACACCCAAAGTAGTATCACTGTATAAAGATGTGCGTGGGGGGGGGGAATCCCCAATCCAAAGGAAACTCCAGTGTGAAAAAGATAACAGTGTTTAACGCCGTTTCAATCCTCTGATGACACATCATTGACATTACACTTTATCCTAATCTCCTAATCTCCCTCTAATCCATGTTTAATCCCGTAGAACAACTTTATCTGTTTATCTCTGCCCCCCCCCCATCCCGTCCTCTGTCCCGACTCGGTGGTATTAAACAGTAAACAGAACAAACTGCTGATACCAGCTGATGTTTCTTTCATGTCTCCTTCAGGTACAGAACTTTCTACAAGCCAAAGTACAAAGTGGGTTTTAAGACGGTGACGGAGTTGGAGTGGCGGTGCTGCCCCGGCCACTCCGGAGACAGCTGCCATGACGGACCCACGTCGCTGCCCGACGTCATGGTCCCACCTTTTAAGGGAGGTTTTCCCCATCGCCCCGGGACGAAGGGCTTCCCCCACGGTCCCAGACCCCCCGGGGACCAGAAGCCGGGTGGGGGCCAGCTGGAGCCAGGCAGGCCGTACCCCAACCTCCCTGACCACAGGCCGATACCCACAGGACAGCTGCCGACTGGGGGCGGGAAACCAAACTATGGTGGGACCCGACTCCTGCACGTTTACCAGGAATGTCTTCAGTCCTGGACGACCGTCTAAAAAGGTCTCTGCTCTGTTTAATCCTAATCACAGGAACCAAATTTGGGATTTCGGGAGTGACCGGCGAGCGCTTGGACCGCATGGACGAGGACCTGCGTCGCCTCACCCAGGGTCTCGACACTCTCAACGGGGTGGTGGTCGGCCTCGAGGAGCGGCTGCGTACGTCTCTCCGGGAAGACACCAACAAGATCCTGGTGTCCCTGCTGCCCAACACGCCCCGCGTGCCGGACTCCCCGGTGGGATTTGGGGAGCTCCCCGATGGGAGTCCTCACCCAGATGGACTGGAAGGAGACAGCTTCAATCGTTTTGGAGACCTCGTAGGGAGGGTGACAGAAGTGAAAAACGAGCTGCGGGCCAAGACTCACATCTTAGAGGAGATTCAGGTGTTGTACCAGTGTGGACTTTCCTCCTCTCCTTATTGAATCCAGTTCTTTCTGCTCCTACCTTCACCTCCTCCATGTGTGTTTTAGGGAATGGTCCTGGGTCACGATGGCCAGCTGAAGAGGCTGATGGAAGGAGCAGTGGGACGGCCCATCCCCGGCGCAGGCTCCACTCTGTACCTGGATACGATCCTGGACGCCAAGCTGGCTGCGGTGCGGGCTGAGATCCTGGATGGGTTTGAGCGCCGTCTCACGGGTCTGGAGAGCCATTGTGAAGACAGGATCGGCGCCGTGCAGAGGCAGTGCCACAGGGAGCACATGGACGGCCAGGAGCAGATGCAGCAGTCCCTGGATGGAAGCGAGACGGGGATCAGGAAGGAGTTGGGCTCCCTGCAGGCCCAGATCCAGGGCCTCACCCTCACTGAGAGCTGCTGTGGACAGGTACTGTGATTGTACCATCACCAGCAGTAAATACATCCAGTTTGGAGTGAATCCTCTTGTTGAATGAATGAATCTTGGTTATTGCAGGTGAACAGCCTGTCCCAGCGTGTGCTGCTGCTGGAGGACTCCGTCAAAGGTCTCACGGAGTCTCAGAGGCAGCTGCAGACGGCCCTCACTGACCAGACCATCCACGTGGAGACGCTGATCGAGACCCGCCTGGTGGGCATGGAGGGCCGCCTCAATTCCACCGAGGGAGGACTCGATGGAGCAGCGGGGCTCCCCGGCGATCTGGATGGCTTCAAGAACATGCTGGAGGACAAGTTGAAAATCCTGGAGGAGAGAGTGTTTGTGGCTGTGGAGGAGCTGAGTAACGCCACTGCGCCGGCGCTCCTGGAGGGTCAGGTGGTCCCGGCGCTGGAGACGGAGATCGAGTCCGTGAGGAGGAGAGTAGAGGGAGACCTGGACGGCATCCAGAAGCAGTTAATAGACTTGGAGCTCCTCTGCACCTCCTCTTGCTCGCAGTCCACTCCTCCAGCAGGGGGGGTCAGAGTCACCGAAGTGGAGGGGGAGTGTGAGGAGATGGGGAAGAAGATGATCAACCGTCTGGACACTCACTCCAACCAGCTGGACCGCCTGAACAACACCCTGCAGAACCTGCTCTTCCACCTGGCCCAGGAGGACTCGGAGGGCTCGGTCTACGGGGAGATCACCCTGCTGAAGGTCAACATCAACTCCGTGAACCGCACTCTGAAGGGCCTGAAGGACTCCATTAGCTACATAGCGAGTGAAGTGGGCCACGCCAACTCCTCCTGGCAGCAGAGGGAACACCAGCTGGTCAATCAGGTGCAAGGAATCACCAAACTGGTGGGCCACCAGGCCTCCCTCCTGGGGGCGGGGGAGAGGCGGCTGGCCCAGCTGAAGGGAGAACTCGTGGCCTTGAAGAGGAAGCTGTCCGGGGAGCTTCAAGGCTGCCGCAGCACGGCGATAGAGGTGCAGAAGGAGGTGAAGGACGTTGACAGCAGGGTGAGCCAGGTGGAGGGCCAGTGCAGCAGCTTGGGGGAGCTGGCGGAGCAGCTGGAGAGGATCAGGGCGGAGCTGGAGAAGCATTCGGACTCCTACCTGGCTCAGGTAGACGGCACTCGGGCCGTCCAATCAGAACAGCTCGCTGACTCGACAGGAGCAGTCAAAGACCTTGTGGCCGAGGAAGCAGCCAACCAAAAATGAGACCAGTAGCATCCGAGCTACAGAAGTTATTTTTACGTGTGTTCTTCTGTAAAGGCTGACGAGACCTCCTCCTTCAAAACAACAAAGAACTGAAGCGGTGAAAGTCGTTTCCCAGAAGCCCCGGTGCCTCCAGATGTCCCGGGTGTTCAGCTCAGTGAGGCGAGGAGAGGCAGAATACGAAGCACGCCTCCGGTTGTGTAGCTGGGCGACATCTTCCCCCAAGATTTCTATTCTATCGGGCATTCGTTTCCATAATCTACCTTTTTTTTTTTTAACTTATATGAAGTTCTGATATTAAATGTGTTTGTATTAGAGCTGTTTGTGCAAAACAAATGATAACAAAACCAAGTGAATGACGTGGGACTAATACGCTGCTACGGGTTTCTGCTGACGACCTCCTCGACATCCTCCGCGTGGACGCTTGTCCGGCCTCTTGTTTTGTTTTTTAATACTGTATATCGACATGGTGCTATCTACATTTGTCTGTTTGTACACTTGTGTAAAAAAAATGCGTTGTATTTCTGCTTTGGCAGTTGTATTTGTTTCGTACTGCATTGCTCCAGGGCTGCAGGAGGAGTTCCACAGGTGTCCACCAGGGGGCGGTGACAACACGTGAAATGACACGGTAGATGGGAGGAGAAATAAAATCTGAAACTCGCCGGGGTTGTTGTGCGTTTTAGGCACATGTTGACCGTGTAAGTGTCGTTTCAGTGTTTGACACTCGACTCAATACAGTTTCACATCACAACATCCTCTGGAGTCGAGTCACTTTCTATTTCTGGGTTTTATTTTATTGTTTTATTAAGGAGCAGTACTAACTCACTGCGGGGGCACACGTGATACGACAAATACAACAGGAACGAAGGTTCAATAACAACCAACTGGTATTAAATAACAGTGAATACGTTTATGTAAGCTCAGGGAGCGCTGGAGCTTATCTGATGATGAACTAGTTACTTTGTGTTGATAGCAGCTGTCATCAGCTGTAAAGAACGATATGACCTGTAGATACGGAGGGCGTGTCCAGGTGTGTCTCCCATCAACAGCTGGTCCCCGTCGTCCCTATCAGGTCTCAGACGGCAGTAAATCGAACACATAAAGATTCTGACTGTTGTTTTCGTATTCAGGTGGAGTTTACAGACATGAAGACTCAGTAACATGGAAGAGGAGGTTCAATATGACTCCCTGACTGGCTGACTGTTGACAGACGGGCACTCGGAGAGCAAAGACCTTCAACCAGTTGGTAGTTCTCCAGGTAGTTTTTGTGTAATCCTGCAAACAGGAACGCCGGAGGAAGTGTCACCTCCTGGGCGGCGGTGAAGAGCTGCAGCACATCGATTTTCCTCAATATAATATTTGTTATGGCAGATTCATGAATTATGACTTCACACTGTCTGCAGGTTTCTGAGGACGTCAGCACATGTTCCTTCACTGGTGAACCGGCTGTCAGTGTGGCGTCCTGTTTCATCATCATGCTGCACGGCCGGAAGCACGACTGCACAACAAGCAGCCCTGTTAGAGGACTTTATGATCGTCTCAAAAACCCCTGACGTGCGTCCATAAACTCTCCCCGGATGTGATCGTACCAAGTTTGCAGAACGCAGCAGCTCACATGATCGCGGTCACGTGGTCCGGTCAGATGACGGGGTCATGAGGTGAAAGTGCGGAGGTTATTCAAGTGTTTGTAGAGTCCGAGGTCGGGTGAGAAAGCCCTGTGAAACCAGCTGTAAAGAAATGTCGACCTTGCACCACTAATGCGCCGTCAGCCGGTCCCTCTGTACAGCATCAGCACATAGTTTTTAAAGACAACATCTCTCAGCAACAAGAACAGGATGAAGCCACCCCAGCATAATAAAAACCAGAGGCTGGACAAAACCGCTGGAGAGGCGATACGGAGCGGATGGAAAAGGGTGGAGGTCAGAAGATATGCTGTGTGCCGGCTGAGGGATGAGGAGGGAATATTAGAGATGTGATCATGAGATAGGATGTAATAAAAAATACCACTACAATGGTTCTGACAGACTGTGGGGGGGGGAGGAATACTCCAGCTGATCGACAGGGATGTGACAGGGGCAGGCAGGAGAGCAAAGGATGGACGGATGGAGGCCGGGTGTCAAGGCGGATGAGGACTGCGAGAGGTGGAGGCCGACGTGTTCCCGGCCTCCTCGGCTGGACGGCGGATCGCTGACAGGAGACCAGGCAGGAGTCACAACACGGCTCTGGAAGATAGAAATACATGACAAAACACAAACAGTAGGTGCAGCGGCACCGACGGCAGCAGTGTAAATGTAAACCCGGAGGCCCGGAGGCGGCTGCTGCCCTCCCCTGGGAAGCAGAGCGCTCTCCGTCCTATCGGTGACCTGCGAAAACACGGCATGATAAGAGACAACGGCAGCCAGACGGGAGGGAGGAGCAGGAGCTGTCATGATACCTGAGACCATGAGGATCCGTTACGCAACACCTCGATCGATGCTACAAACTCGTGGACTCGGTGGTATCTGCTTCCGTTTTTTTCTTTTTTTCCTTTGCATGACACATCTCGTGTGTCAGACTCACATGCGGCGTCCTGGAAGGCGCCGCTGTTCTGTGTTACTCAAACATCTGATTTAACCAGATATGAGGGCACGGTCCCCTTTAGTGCATGATGTCAGCACATGACACACACACACACACACACACAAAGAAACCAAAGACTGTGGGAAGCTGAAGGGCTCGTCTCCGGTTGTTTTTCCGGCGTGTGTTCAGAGAAGTGCCACTCTGCCCAGTCGGTGTTGTAGATCCACTTCAGGACACTCTGTGGGGAGAAGTGCACTGAAAGCAGAAGGTGCTACAGATGATATCAAAGCCTTTGAATGGTGTGTGTGTGTGCGTGTGTGTGTGTGTGTGTGTTGGCTTGTGTTGTATACAACTCTTGATCTTAAGAGCCGACCGCTGTGCGTGCTGACAGTCGAGTGACAGCGGTGTTAGCATACCAAAGCCTTGTGTTTCCCGGACTCCATTAAGACGTGGCTACTCCAGCCAGGCTCTGTTGGTCTGCCAAGCGTCCCCCCACCACCACCACCACCCCCCCCCCCCCCCCCCCACACACACTGCAGCCACTGTTACACAGCGGCGGAGGAGCCGGGGGGATTTTTCTCTGCAAATGAAAGAGCCGGCCGAAAGTGCTGCACAAAAACACCAGAGACATCGATCAGATCACTGGAACACAGGGACAAACATGACGATGACATCACAAACAAAAGCAACACGGGACAAAGTCCAGCGTTGTGGACATGACAACAGAGTGAGAGATTAGAAACGAGTGTTTAGCCTGGATTTTAAAGCAACTTAAAGAAGCTTTTGCTGAGCAGCAGAGACACTTAACTCTGTTAATTGCCAGCTGGGAGAGAGAGTACCGCACTACTTGCAACGCTATTTGAAGGGGGTGAAATGGCCCCAACGCCACGAGCTGTGGCAGGTCGCTGAGCTCGCCGTCCCGCCATTCTGAATTCACAGCAGTTGAGTTGACATGCTAACAGCTAGCTTCCGCTATCAATCCTCTCTTTGGGCTCGTCGTCCGTGGCGATGACGTCCGCACCGAGAGGTCCGAGCTCATTTCTGGCGCCGCTCTGGTTTCCTGTCTGGTCACTTCATGTTACATAGTTTCTTTTCTCCCCATTATTTTTATAAATCAGGCCATTTTGAAGCGGTTATTACAGATGACCTGACATAATTTATTATCAATAATAATAATAACATGGTTAATATATATTGTTGTTCTTAATTCTGATAGGGGACTGTATAACATGGGACACTTTGCAGGTGAAGTGAGTCGTGGTTAAGCTTGGCGGAGGGATGGAACGTACGACCTTGAGGTTTTTTCTTCCTACGTTTGGAGAGGTCACAGAAGAAGTCGTCCGCTTTACCCAGAACTACTTCATCCAAATCCCTTTGAGCCGAGATGATCTGACGTCACGTTTCTTTCAAATGGAAGGAGCACGTCTTTAGTTTCAGGTCGATGGAGAGACGTGCCTACGCTTCTTTTTTTTTATCAGCATTCAACATCCTCGCAGTTTCTTTTTGCACCTTCTGCAGGAGAGGCCTGAATATCATGGAGGGACGGCTACGCTTGCATAGATTCTGTGGAAAACATTTCAGCTCCCATGAAGATATCTCCCTTCGCTGCCACTTAGCATTTCCTTTTCCGAGTGTGTAATTAAATTATCAGCCGTCACTAGCAGAGATGCCGGGTTAATGTGCTAAACGCCACGGGGGCCGGAGCTGCACTGATTCAATGAATCCTAAGTGACCTCAGTGTGTGCTCGCTGGACAATTCCAACACTTTTTTATGTTCTTTAGCTCCAGATGTGCCCATGCACATGAACACGAGCACATATAAAGACATCAGAGGAATTCTGGGCTGAAGATTCTCAGATTTGAGGATCACACGGTGTCAGAGACAATAATCCTCTGTTTGGGTGTTGGGGAGGGGACGTGATGCTATCTATATCTCTGCACAGAGAGCCGAGCCTCTCATTGCTCCCACGGGCATCTCATCTTCGGATTACAACGAAAATGTAGTTAAGGATCCTATTTTAGAAGAACAGGTTGTGTCATGGCAGTTTACTGGAAGCTGCTGCTGCAGCTGCGGTCGGTTCGTGGTGGACGTCTTTACAAGGAGCATGCCTGTGTGTCACCACGGTATTATTGTGAACATCTAAAATAGAGCCGCCGACCACAGGGAGCTGGAGACTCACACTGGGGGGCGGAGTCACACACTGGGGGGCGGAGTCATACACTGGGGGGGCGGAGACACACGGCATCTTTACAAGTTTTCTTTTTATTGGTGTACTTTGACAAGAACAATGATGGTATAAAAGAAAATCTCCCATCATACAAATTTCAATAATCAAAAGATAATATGCCGATACACAAACAGATCCACATAAGGCTGACATCAAGTTCTGACAAGTGGCTTCAGATGGCTTCAATTCAAGGAGAAAAACGGTCCCTCCTTACAATCAGAAGAAGATATATATTTTAAATGTATTATTCTGTTTCTGTATTTTTTTTATTTAATAGGTCACTTTCATACAAAAAAAACAAAACAATAATAATCTGTGTGGATTTTGGAGTGGATTGTGTCGCTGGTTTGGGTGCATCGTAAAGCATATGGGGTTTTTGGCTGACACCTCGCTCTGCAATGACCTCACCCCGCCCGCTGTCAGCGTCGGGAGCAGAGGAGGAGGAGGAGGACATCCAAGTCTTCCTCTGAGGATGGACGCACGCGCCCTGCTCAGGACACGCCTCCTCTCCTGCGACCAGCGGATTAACAACACCTCCCAGATTGTGAGCGGAATCTAAAATTTATCGGATGAGGGTATTTATATTAAAAACAAAACAAAGAAACAAACCGGCTGTGCTGGGAACCAGTAAAATCCTCGATGTGTCAGCTTCACTAGCACTTAAAAATGGCACCGGGCACCAGCCAAACGCCTCCGCAGCCTTTTCCTTTACGCGAGCATCTGTAGGGATTTTAAGACCTTATAGAATTTCTAAAACACTACACACAGAACAATATTTACAATGATCCTTATCTCGATACGCACTTTTTTTTTTCTTCTTTTCTCCAATTTAAATATTTTTTTTTTACGTATAAAAAAACCCCAGAACAATAAAAATAAAAACTTGAGTGAGAAACACTGCAATAAATTAAAGAAGCTTTAAGGCTGCCGGTCTTGTCAGACGACCGAGGACGGCCGCCTTCATTCAAACCGGCACAGAACGGATCAGAACAGGTGAGATCGGGACGAGCGGCTCGGCCCCGCGGTCGTATCGCAGGTACGAGACCTGCCGGCGTGCTCGGCTCGCCGACTCAAAACAATCTACTTCTTGTTTTAGATAAAACAATGAGACTGATTTGTCATCCAGAACATGGAGGTGGCTTGATGAAGCTGCTTGTTCTACGTTGCGGATTATAGAGCCCTAATACTGACTCCAGATCCGGGTGATCCAGGAGGCCTCGGACCACCGGAACACTCGACCTCAACAAATCGTTTGGCTTTTCTACGTCCATCTAGCTTTTAATTTAAAGCAATGAAAATAAAAAATATACAGTGGAATCATGTCAATGTCAAGAACTAAAAAACTCTAAATCATCAGTGCAGGGAAAAAAAAGAAATAAAAACAGATCGAGTCGCAGTCGAGACATCCGGAGGGTTTCGGCCGTTTCACTCAAACACGCGCGGAGAAGCAGACTTGATAGAAGTGCTGCTGCCGTCCGCCGCCTCCACCGGGCGCCTCCGAGGTGACGGCGAGGAGGTAAACACGTGCTTCTGCTTGTTGCGAGGAACCAGAACAACAAATTCATCTGTCTGTTCACCCGGTAGGATGAAGCAGGTTCTTACAGACCGGCGGCGCCACGAACATGCAGGTGGCTGTTAAATTAGTCCCGTTAAGGGAAGTTCTGCCCGGCAACAGAGGCCTGTATGTTGGGATTGGTTCCAGTAAGCACGTAGGAGGAGACCCCCTGAAAAGGGAGCTGTGAAAGGTCAGCACCATTGATTATCATATCGTACCAGGGAGGCGCTCGGCGGCGGACGTCGACTACCAGCGTTTTCTGATTAGGCGTCTCGCTCGTCCGGCGGTTGTCACACAAAACGGCCTCCTCCGATGTCTCTGCGATCACACACCAAGCCGCGGGTCCTGTTCCATCACACGTCAGGCGGGAGGAATCGTACGACCGCCCGTCTGAATGGAATGAAGCAGCTCCCGCTTTACACAGATCTGAACCCCTCCCCACACACACACACACACACACACACACACACACACACACACGCACACACGCTCACAAATACACATAACTACCGAGTTTCAGTGCATCTAACACAGCCTGTCGTACGTCGCCTGCTGAATCATCACATCGACCGCGAGGGAAGTAAAACAATTACAGAAAACAATCCGTAAAAAGATCAAATAAATAAAAAAAAAGGAGGTCCAGCCTCGCTCCGGGAACAACCACACCCCCCCGTCCAAGAAACAAAAACAGGAACAAAACAACAAGAACATCTTAAGAAGTGCATACAAGGCGATTTGTGTGACATGAAGTAGCTGTATGACGACAGGGCAGACGGGGAGGACAGTGGACTGGATAGGAGACACGTCTGTACAGTATCGGGGTTGTTTACCTGCCAAACACATGCAGGACATTCTAGCTGTGATCGCCTGCCTGCCACCCAACGGACAACAACAAGAACGGAAGGAAGGCAGCAATAGATACGCGTCGTTGAGGTGATGCGGTTTGCACGGCAACCGCGGCGCTGCAGGGCCGGCTGACGGTATCACAACAAAAGAAGACAAATCAATAGGAGCTAAAAAATAAAGCTTCTGTAAACTGTGGTTGAGGGTGACGGCCGTCGAGGGTTCTCTAGCTGCTGTTGTCAAATGATAAAGGATGGGGGGGGGGGGGTCTCTCTGGCCTGTGTTTACAGACAGTGAGGTGTAAAGTCCACCTGGAGGTCACCCTGAAGACCTTGCACACCCACAGCAGGACGTACACACAGGCCATTTGCATGCAGGGACGACGTTGTTCCTCATTGGGTGGCGTGTGGACGCAGGCTAAGGGTGTGTTGAGTGTGAAGTTTGCATATGCAGTTACTCCGTGTCTCTGTAGTCCAATGTCGGTATGCCAGCTAGCACCTGGGCTATTGCATCTGTACGGTGAGTGAGTCAGGTCGGACATCAGCCGTCTGCTAACACAGCTTATTGCTAACAGGACGAGCGCCGGCTCTCCAACGCGCGCGGCCGACGCGGCGATGCAAACGTCACAGTCTTCCGATGGTACGTTCACGGGGTCAAACACAGCAGGTTAAGAAATGATCCAGGTATTAACATACGCAGCACAAACTACTTCACATATAGATGAAACACTCACTCTATTAGAATTTTTCTCTTCTTTTTTCCGGTGTGTGGATTTGGCGTTTACCTTCTGCAGAACCAGCTGCAAGCGTCCACTCGGTTAAAGTCGTGTGTGTGTACGTGTGCATGCAAATGTTTTCACATGTTTTACTGCATTTCGTGAAAAAAGAAGCAGTGCAAGAGCAACATAAAAGCTTCGGGGACCGTGTCAGCACGTCAAACTGTTTTGGCAAGAGCGCGCACTTAATGCATGTGTGTGTTGTGGCCCGGTACAACGAACGGATAGCGGAGGGACGAACTAACCGTCGACTCGGTCGGGGGGGATGAGCGGACTGGATGAATGCTGAAGGCCAAAATGGTGCAAAAGGCATGTGGACACTGAAGACTAGATAAGCCCAGATGAGAGGAGTGACGGACTGTGGCACAAACAAGTGCAACATTTATCCCTATTTTCTTCTATGATTTATCCAACACATTTTTTTTTTTTTTTGCATACAAACAAAAGAAACAAAGCAAGAATTAACTAAGAACTTTAAGCAGTGCTGCAACAGGTGAGATATGGCTGACGTCCCAGAGGACTTTGATTCCCGGGTGGTTTTCAGTCCAGACATGCCTGCGTCAGTAGTCGGCTACGGGAGCAAGATTTCTGCTCAGGCTCACTGTTATGTTGGTGTAGAGAGGCCTCCTGGACACTAGGGGGGAGTAGTTCAGGTTGTTGAGACCGTCCACTTTCTGTCTCTCCTCAGAGCGGCGTAGAAGTTTATACCTGCAAAGGAGAAGGAATGAATCAATGGGAGGAGAGGAAGAGGAAGAGGAAGAGGAAGAGGAAGAGGAAGAGGAAGAGGAAGAGGAAGAGGAAGAGGAAGAGGAAGAGGAAGAGGAAGAGGAAGAGGAGAGGAGAGGAGAAGGAGAAAGTAGAGGGAGAGGAGAAGGAGGCGAGGAGAGGAGAAGGAGGGGAGAGGAGAAGGAGAGGAGAGGAGAGGAGAAGGAGAGGAGAGGAGAAGGAGGAGAGGAAGAAGGAGGAGAGGAGAAGGAGGAGAGGAAGAAGGAGGAGAGGAGAAGGAGGAGAGGGAGAAGGAGAAGGAGAAGGAGAAGGAGAAGGAGAAGGAGAAGGAGAAGGAGAAGGAGAAGGAGAGGAGAGGAGAGGAGAGGAGTTGTTCTCCTCCCTCTGGTGTGGAACCACCCATGCATCTGGTTTGATTATTGTTCTGTTCTCTACCTACCTCGTGCGCTGACCTGGTGAAGATCACCTGATCCGGAGCTCTCCAGGTAAACATCGACATTATTTACTCCACTATTCACTCACACTAACATTAACTGTTACTAACTGTCTTGTTGTTAACGTTTATTCATCAGACTGGTTTTAAGTATCTTAGGTTCTGATCAGAGAGAGAATGACTGGAATGCAGACGTGAAGCATCACATGCAAAGTCTTGGAGAGTGTTGAAACCCTCAGAGTCACCACTCCGGCTTTTCATGTGACTGGCTTACATCACATGAGCCTAAGCTTCGCTCCATTTATCAGTGTCCACGTTTAAACACGGTGTGTGTGTGTGTTTGTGTGTGTGTGTGTGAGAGAGTTACCTTCCCATGAACTGCACCTCTCCACGGTGGTGGTGTGCGATGGACATGTAGCGTC
>CAAKHC010019553.1:9316-19474 GCA_901007825.1 Macroramphosus scolopax | reverse complement strand
CTTAAAAACTCCAGCAAAGCACAATAATCCCCTTCAGGACAAAAGTGAGCGGCGGCCATGTTTGTGGGTCGACATGACACGGTGATGATTAACATCCTGCTTATTAACATTCATTATATCGGTTATTCAATCAAAGGTTTTCAACAAATGCAATCTTAAATTAAGAGATGTGCTACTTAATTAGCATTTTAGTGGTTCAACTGTATGTTTGAAACATTGTGCTGGTTGTCCAAAGAACCTTTAGATAACCAAAGTATTTTTCCAGGCAGCAACACATTGTTGTGGTAACTTGGCACTTGTAATCCACTTCTCCTCAACACATTCCTTCCTATCCTGACACTTCCTCATCGTCACTCTCAATCCAAGGCTCCAGAGGAACTGAAGATAAAGGGACATTCCTTCCACATCACAATGACTGACTAACAGGGATAACACTCAATGAGATAATGAGAGATAATCATTCATGTGACTAGTTCTGGCATCTACAGCGGATATAATACACACGCCACGTACTCCTGCAGGCCTCCTGTAGTCGTCCAGAACTCTTGAAACAATGGTGGTTTTATGAGTCAGAACTTCTTCTGTCCAACCACTTTACAGCCCTTGTTTGTATAATAATTAAGCCTGAGAATGATCTATTGTTTTTTGTACCCTGTCATTAAAACTGCACTTTGCAAGATTCCCTTGCAGAAATGCATCAACCAGAGTGAAGAAGGAAACTTAACAGCTACCAGCATGAAACATGAGCCGCACTCCACATGTGGAGTTCCTCTCAGGCGGCATCCCGGTCAGCCTGAGAGCCTCCAGGTCCAGGTGGGAACACACCAAAGGCCACAAAGTGTTTCAATGTGAGCTGAGCCGACAGCCTGCAGCTGGCCTGGGACCTGCCGCCTCCCGCGTCCACACCTGGCCACAGTAAAACACACGGCACTGAGTTACAGTGAGGTCGGGTTCCACACAGGCGTCGGCTTTACTGCTGTGCAGCTCCTCTGCATGATGAATGTGAGCGCAGCCAAGGCAGTGAAGTATGGAAGCCTGCTTGGGCCAGAGTGATGAAAACAATGAAGGTCCTGTAATTCACTGGGATGAATTCATAATTTTCCAAAACGGTGAGTTATGATCTGGTAATAATGTTTTATTATCTGAAAATAACGACTTATTATCTGGTAATAATGTTTTATTATCCGAAAATAATTAGAAACTCTCTAAAAGAGTGAGAGACCTTCTCAAAATATATTTTTTAAATATACTGCAATTAGATTTCAGTAATTACTTTAGACCTAAACTAACTACTCCCAGTGACTCCCTGTTGGTATGTTGCACTGATGGACTGACAGCTTCAGGGCACGTTGGCCTGATGCCGGAGCTGAGGAGGAGCAGAGGCAGTTAGAATGGCAGTTTTTTCAGAGTTGGATTGCAAATACGACCATTGACTGGGGTGACACGACCGAGCTAACAGGCCGAGCTAACGAGCTGGTGATGAGCAGTGAACATCTATAACCAGCAGGTTGGCTGCTTGATGAACATCATTTATTTTGATTTCTACAATGTGCTTTAGACAGAAAATACGACTTGTTGGTAATGAAGCGTTGCTGTGCAGCAAAACAAAGGTTCCAGTTAATGTTGCCTGAATGACCAATACTTTCAAATGATTTTCACAAGTTACTGTGGAAATCAGTTCTGTGCTGTTTGTTTTCAACTGTTGTGATCACTCGTTCTAATTTGGGTGCAAAACAAACTATTGAAAATCTTCTAAAAACAATCAAGGCGGCTGGATAATCCACCTCTGTTAATCTTATCTTTATTGGGGTCCAATCAATTTCCCTTTCATGGGTCATTAATGTGGTGTGTGTGTGTGTGTGTGTGTGTGTGTGTGTGTGTGTGTGTGTGTGTGTGTGTGTGTGTGTGTGTGTGTGTGTGTGCACATCAATTTGCATCTGACCTCTAATGACCTGAGCTGGAAGACAGAATCAACCTCAGTGTTGGTGGACTTTGGCCAAACACTGAATGGACTGAATGGACCTGCATTAAAGAGCAGCAGCAAGACTTCTGCAGATGGTGTCGTTGAAAAACCATAAACTCACTCAGGTATTTGCAGGTACCACATGTCTACCAGGATAAATGGTGTATCAACATGAATGAATATGTATATAACACTGCAGGATTTCAGTAAATTGGAAAGTTTGGCCTCTCCTGTGCACGGCACATGTGGTCTAACTGGAACTACACAAAGACAGTGGAGATAAACGCTTACAGGACAAATAGATTGAATGAGAAAGGCTGCTTGAATGACTCTACCTTGATTGACACCATAAATACCGCCATGACCGGGGAGCGGGAGCTCCAGCTTAAAGAAATCTTCCGCCTTGGGTTTCTCTGCTCCCTTGTTTTTAATTAGTCACGCTGAAACCTGTAACTGGAGCCGGGGCTTAAACAAATTTAATTGCTACATAATAGCTAGTTTAATACAATTGTGGAGCAATTAGGATGGATATTTGTCCCCGGCTGGCATAATAATGCTCGCTGTGCCTTCGCTCTCGCTCCCTCCCGTCCTTGCAGTGTTGAATTGTTTTCTCCGTGGGCACCGGGGCACAGATGTGCTCCTGAGTGCAGCATATGGGGCTCCGGCTCCATCAAAAACATGGTTCCACAGTCAGTCGCTCAGCCATTCTCCAGTCCTGCAGCAACATCCCAATTAGAATTAATTACTCTCCCTCTTCTCTTGCTATTTTGTACATGCAATTGCGGTTAAAGTTGTTCTGCTGATTTGAGGAATTCACCCTCGTGGCATGTCTCTTCAAGATTTTGATTGCAAAGCAAAGTACAGGTTGGCTGCAGCACCATCAGCTATATGACTGTCATAGCTGTCAAGTGTCTCATTACCCCATGTCATGTCAAAAGAGAATTCATATTTATGTCATGAGGCTGTATGGGAACTGGTGGTACAAGCTATTATTTATTGAGGAGGCTGTGGAAGACAAAGTACCTGAGGAAGTCTGGAAAAAGGGAAAAATAACTTTCCTCTCCCTTAATAAGGCTGTCTTGTCAAACATTTATGGGACAGAAGGAAAACAAGGGCTGAGACATACGTTTATAGAAATCATGACTGGGGAAGCTGTCACCGGATCCGGGTGAGGCAGAATACCAAAGAAAAAACGGGCATTGTGTTCGGAGGAAGTGCTTATCACCGAAATGCCCGAAGGTCTTTTGGAAAGAGCAGCAGGCCGCGTTTCACAGTGTTTTATTTGTGAATTCTGAGTGGGTGAGAAAGCTGTAACCCCGATCTGTTACAAGGAAACTGCAAAACCACATCGCTCTTATTTGAAAGGAACAAAAACAAGCAGACACCTCGTCGTCCTGGAGTTCAGACACCAGAACATTATTGACAGTTGTTACAGATGTTTGCATCTGTAACAAGAATATTATTTTCTGATGACGTCACTGCAGTACAGTTAGAGTAAAATATAGTAAGAGAGCAGCTCAGCAGCATCCTCTGTCCTCATATGGAGCAGCACTACAATAACAGGATACACGTGGTATAATGTGTACTACTACTTGTGTTCTAGTACATTTTGCCGATACTTGCTGCCTGGTAAAATACAGTAGCTTTACGTGCAATCGAGTATATTTAACGTGGCGTTTCTCCCGCTATTTAGAGAAATACTATGAATACTAATTGGAGTTTTTAAAAGAGGGACGTAATTAAAAATGGGATTAGTCCAGCCGGTATTGATGTCAAATTGGTTCTGACGGGCTGTAAACAATAATGCCAGTGATATGAGAGTGTCTTGCCATTCTAATAAATAATGCAGAAAGGTGCACGCCTTAATCCATCATTAGCAAAAATGTTGCAATTTAGCAAATGAGGCGAAAAAGGGGAATAATACATGCCCCTACTGGTGCTTCAATTATTGATACAAACTCTAATTACACAATTATCAGGCAAATGGAGCTGTGTGTTTGGGGGGCACAGGGTGGAGTGCTCTGAAAGCCATAATTGGGATCTGATGGTCAGGGGCCGCTCATTAATTGACCCCTGCTGATCTGCGCTGAACAGAACCGTCAATAGAGGGCCATTAACTATGCAACGCCGACGTTCGGGGAAGCACCGTAAATGAAGATGGCAGCAGCCACTCTGCTGGAGCTGTTGTCAGCCGCGGCTCCAGTGGGTCGACGGGGACGGGCCGGTAGCGCACTTTCATAAAAACCCCGTGTCTCAGCCGCGAGATCGTCAGATAATGAGAGGGGGCTCACATCCAGCAGCTGAAGGATCGCACAAAGGATGGCGTGCCTGTGCCAGCAGCGAGACGCAGTACCCACCGAGCCCCGGGGGCCTGGGCCAGACAAACAGCGCCCAGCGGTCGCAGCCATTTACTGGTTAACCGACAATCGTGCACCACACTGGAGGTAGCCATACCTATCTCCACTGAATCAACGTCCTACTAGACAGATGATGAAGAGGAGCAGACTGTATTTGTCTCTCTGTGTTCCTCTGGATGAGTCCACAGAGAGACACAGAGAAGTGATGCGGTTGTTGTGCTTGTAAGCTGAGTTTGATGTTCCACTCAGGAACTGGCCCAGTGAGCAGGCAGTGGTCCAGTAAGCCGTCCAGCCACCTCATCAAGCAGACAAATGAACAAAGTATTTGTGAAAAGACATCAGCAGGGGACAGCCTGCACCTGGGGCAGAGTAAACTTTTTTCATGCTTTTCAGCAACATGCCCCATTTGTCTCTGGTCCTTTTTTTTTACCACCAGGAGGTATAACAATCTTTGAAAGCATTTCCTGCCAGCTCGCCTTAAGACAAGTCTTTGTGTTTTCTTGCCACCTCCAGTTGGCTGAACACTGTTAAGCAGAACACTCACAATGACCCCTTCCGATGCTAACACTACCCTTCCTGCACGGAGCTCTGCTGCTGAAGCTGACGGAGGGCCGGGCGGGGGGGGGTTGGTTAATAGGAACATAAATTACAAATAGGCTACTTGAGTTTCCAGATGGTCGTCATAATGAAACATATATTTAGACACACTGTGATTGACCAGCAGACATTAGAGCTCAGAGGTCGGGGGGTGAACGTCCCCCGGGATTATAAGTCATTTCTATTGTAGACAATGGGGAACGTTTAGATGATACACAGGGGTGCAGCTTCATCCTGTAAAAACACTGAGTCCACAAGGATTTGTGCTCTCAGTGTCTGACCCCCCCGACCTCAGCGACTGAACACACCATTAACCTTTCGTGTAAGCAAGTCTCTCTGTTGCATCATCACTTTAAACAGGCGCTGCACATTATCGCCTTAAAGTGCCTCAGATGCAACTTACAATTGCAGGAAAATAATTCTTGCATTTTAAGTGTCAATCTAAAGCAAGCCAAGCTATTTTAAACATTAAACATTATTTTATTGGTTGCTAGGAGTTAAATGAGGAAATTAAAACCAATCTTTTGTCTGCAGGGTAGATTATGAAGCCGTCACAAATTACCTCGGCAGACAGACTGTACACAACGCCGGTAACAAACATTCTTTGCTATGTCTAGGAGCAACAAAAAGCCTGCCTCAACCTCCACAGCTCACTAATTATGTTCAACCACATGTAAAAACCAACTGCAAAAAAAATGTATGTACCCAACGTGAGTTCACCCATTGGTTGGCATGTCGGCCGGTTATGTTTATGTGGCTGTTTGATGGAGAGGGCGGAGCTCTGGCGGAGCACCTCTGAGCTGTGAGTCATTATTAGTCATTCTTTTAATCAGCAAACCCTGTTTCATCATCTCACCATGATACACAAGATGAGCTGTGATTGACACCATCAAGTCATTAATAGAATGTTTTCAATGGTAATAAATGAAGCAGAAGTGAGGTGGAGTTTTGGTGTGTATCTTGTGAAACACCTTCCTGCAACCAAAGACCGGGTTCTTTAAATATATATATGCTAATTCGGGGCTCTTTTCCCGGGGTCAGCGTGGGGATCCTTTTCCCGGTCGTTAATGGTCGTGTAACCGGACTCAAGCGTGTAACGATCCGGTTACCCTGACATTTCTGGAGAGCCTGGTGCAGCAGCCACGTGGAGAGGGAACACTGGAATGCTAGCCTAGAATTCAAATATAGACCTCAAGACAGTCCCCTCTTGAGGTCTTGATTCAAGGGAAAGCCTGAGCTTGTCTTCCCCCCGTTCGGGCTGCATGACTGAAATCTGACATAATCCTCACGAGCCGTCCTGAAGTTTTTGTCCACAGATCGGACCGTTGTCCACATTTCCGTGGTTCCGAGTTAACAAGCTTTGTAGCTATTCCTACTGTGACCGTCATCACAGTGGAAGAGCGAATAGGAGACTGATTCTTCATTGTCTCAGACGAGTCTTAGTGGGAGTTCACACTCTGTGTCGAGAGTCTGGAAAAACTGCGCTGCGATTCTGCACCCCAGACAAGGGAATAGCTGTCAACTCCTGGAATGTTGCTGTGAAAATAAACAATGTTCAGGCTGCTCCCTGTTTCCCTGCGTTTCCCCTCTTAAGACTTCATTTTAACCCCCTCGCTCGGAGTCTTTATGCATAAAACAGTTGTGGCAGAATTAAGAGGGGAGGTAAATCAGGGAAATGTCTCCTCAAGGCTGGACGCAGTCGATCCCGGCCCTGGGAGTGCCGTATTTCAACTCCTCAGCAAAAGCATGTGTTCAAGGTACGGTTACCAGAGCCGGTCCAAGTCACCCGCAGATCGTATTATCACATGTCTCACGCAGCTTCGCAGGCTGCAACTTTGTTTGTCAACTAAGGTTTTGATTCAAACCGAGAGGCATGCTGGAGACAGAAATAGCCTTTAATCGAGTCATTCACAGCAGCTCGTGGAAGCGGCTCGTAGTTTGACCCGGGGTCGGTATAAATAGAATGCAAATCTATTTTTAATTTTTGTGCTTAAAGTGTATTTTTGTTGGATATGTAGGAACTCAGGTAACATCCAGAATCGAGTCATATCAGGTCTGATTAGTCGAGAGTTAAGTGCAAATGACACTAATGTCATGTGATATATGTGTTGCATAAGACACCAGCAGTAAAAACATAACATGCATCTCCTCCTCTAAAGGGTTGGATGTCTTACATTAATCTATATATATAGTCCTTATACCACGTAGCATGTTACCCTCCTTCATGGTTCCTCCAGGACTTACTCCCTCCTGGATGCCACAGCCTGAGCTGGCACCGGTCGCAGACATCCAGCGTTCTCTGGTGTCGTGCCGCTGGCCCGCAGACGTCGGCAGCGTGGCCGTCAACGTATCGGGAGCCGGCTGTCATTTGGAGAATTTGCAAAGTGAGTTTGTTATTGGATCCGGGCTGTGGGTGGAAAAGCAGTCAGGTTGTCTTTCAGGACGTGCGGTTTTACTGGCTCTGATATGACGATAATTGAACTGCAGACCGACCGCTGAGTGTTACTACATGCTGGCTCCTCCTCATCTATTGTCCTACAAGAACTGATGAGCAGGACATTCCAAGACAAGAGTGACATAGAACTACACCCACTCCCAAAAGCTCCCCTGTGTTAATGCTGTCTATGCAAATGTTCCATTGATACTGACTGTTTGAAATGAGCCGACTCATCATTTCCAGTTGTGTGAATAAAGATAAGTTGTCCATAATAAGTAAATAGTATATTATTGATGAATGCTACTTGTCCATAATGTTCTGTTTTCAGCTGTTATATATTCCATTAATAGCACCTGATGACAACTCCAACATCTGCTGGATACGTGCAGCTTCTACCACATACCTGGTCTACAACCATGGAGGCCCTGAGAGGCTCATTGCTAATGTCAGCATGAAAACATGCTCGTAGCAGCAACGCTCCTGTGGAACAGGTACAAAGTTCAGCCGGTTCACTATCTGGGGTTCCGCCTGGATTTTCAATTATTAACCGATAGATACAAATACAGCTGTTTGGTTACATAAGCTCTTTTAATGAGGATCCATCACTGGGGTGGGACACTGGGAGAGGGTGTCGGGACCGTGTGCAGATCGAGACGCCACAGGTTCACTTTAACCCAAAGTTCTGGGGTTTAAATATTAATAAATATCCTTCTTGTTAATTCCATTCATTGACCATGAACCCGTGTGATTATCAGCAGTCACACAGAATCCTCTTGTGTTTGTTCGTGCTTTAAAAGCTTATTTAAACACCATTAGCATCACATTGACTGTAATATGACTTAACCTTTAATTTGCATTTTGCTTTAATAATTCAAGTGATTGTTATTTGTGTTACCTGCATGTCATCAGTTCAACCTATGACGGGTCTGAGTTGGTCAGAGGGCAGTGAAGGGGTGCTGAGAGCTCCTCCTATAGCCCGTACACTTCCCTGCAGAGGATACTCAGCTTTGCAGATCAAATACACAGAGCCCAAACCAAATATTGCTCTATGGGATCCTTCAGCCACTTGATTATTTTCCTTTCAAATGAAGTTTCTTTATTGTTATGTCAGCTATCCACTTGGTCCCACATTATTGTGGGGCTCAAGCTAGGGGGAGAAGTCAGGGTCACTGGTGAATATAATTTATAGGAGCGTGTTGAACATTTCGCCATCTTCACCGACGTTGTGCAACTCCTGACTGGATTAATGCATTCTGGGAAATGCTGAGGGATCTCTGCTGATGCTCTGCTGCAGTGGTGCTACGGGAGCCTGTCAGGTCATGTTGGAGGTGACGACCACCTCATGGTTAACTGTCATGAGACAGCAGGAATGTGCCATTTGTCTCCTGTGTCCAGTTTATTTAGGCTTTCTGGAATTGCTGAATACTTAGGAGACGTGATCGTCTGTTACTCGGCTACAAAAACCAAAATAATGACAGTGAAACATGCAGACGGGACAGATGTGTCTGGCCACAGCGGCTTAAGCAGATCTGTCAGATGTGACGTGATTGTATACAATTACGTCTCTCTGTATTTATTTTAACATTACTTGTGTTTGGGAACGTCTCAATCTCGTTGAAAATACTGAGAACTCCGATCGATAAGTTGAATCACCCTCAAATAGTTCCGTCGTCATTGAAACTGACTCCCGCCCGTCGATCGGCGCTCCCTCATCGAGTTTGTGTCATCGTATTTCTCTAAAAAACCCAGACTGTTGAGACATCTGATTAGTTTGTTGATTAACACATCTGAGAAGGAATTACAGCTGCCGGAGCACCCAAGGTCAAGTTGACTTTCCCTGTCACCTCCTTAACGTGGCGTGAAACCAGTAATACATTCTGTTTAATGGAGTGACACAAGGCATCGCGGAGGGCCGGGCCAGACGGGTTTGATCGTGATCATCGAGCCAGAAAGTTGGTGCTGAGCGGCAGAAGGCGCACCGGGAGCCCTCCTCGATTTCAATACGTGGCCTGACAGCCCGCATTTCGCTGATGGGGATCTAATAAGGCCTGGCGTGGAGTGACCCCGGTCCGAGCCCGCTGACAGCCTCCAACGCCACCTCCCCCTTCAAGGAGGCCCATGTGTCTTTCCACATCGGAGCAGAGTTTGACTCTTGTGGTGGGAGGCCGTCGCTCGTGTCAGATGGGCTTATTGATTCAATCTATCTGATCAAATAAAGGAGACGGCGGTGGTATGTCTGGAATGGGGCCGAGCCGGGGCGAAGAGCGGCGGCGTGTTTGTGTGTGTCTGCTGAGCTGCAGGTTCAAGTCCTTCAACAATAGCTTGTATATACAGTCGCTCCATATACCTATATTTCTCTAAATTTTATTTTAAGTTTGTGCATTTTGTATTTATTGCGAAACACCTTTGTGGAATTGGAAAGGTGATTAAAGCTGATGTAACAAAGTGCAACAGAGTTTCTACAAAGTTTTTCCTGTTGCACCTTCTTCTCCTGCAATAGTTTAATAGGTCCAGTTTAATACTTTTAAAGGACTATAATGGAAATATTACTACTAATTTGACTCTGTAGCAACTAACTCTCACGCATTCAGCATAAGACTCATGCAAACCCGTTTATCATTGGTTGAACCCTCGTAAGGAAAGGAGAGCTAGCTCACATGCTAACGGTTGCAGCTACAATGCTTCAAGTCTTCTAACGGAGGGCAGACAAAACACCGTCTTTACTCGATAGCATCTGCCTGCCGTTGGTGTCAGGGAGCGGTTGGCGCGTGAGAGCGAGGGGAAAAGATTGAGACACATTTCAG
>CAAKHC010019552.1:22164-45063 GCA_901007825.1 Macroramphosus scolopax | reverse complement strand
TTCCCCATCAACTGTCACTCAGCGCCGCTGCTGCTGCTGCTGCTGCTGCTGCAAGGCCTTCAATCCGCGCATGCAACAAATCCAAACAGAAGCACATGTAAAATGTCATGAATATTTGATAATGCCCTCCTTCAATCTCACTACTACCACTACTTCAATTCATTTAAGAGAATCAAATTGTATCTCCGACCCAGGTTGAGAAGAGGAAATATGTGCGAATGCAAAACACAATCATGGTCATGGATGAAAGGAACTTTCAATAAAGGAGCCTCACATGAGCATACAGAATAACACGACCCTGTGTGTGAAGATAATATGGAGGTTCTGTCTGGGTAAGGTAACAGGAGGAATTTCTAAATTACATGTGTAGGCAACACGTTGAACAATAAGAACAGCAGGCAAAAAAAAAAAGAAGAAGAAGCTAACCCTGTTAAATATGAGGCTGGCAGGTAATGACAATGTATTTGCGCATTACAGCATCTCGGAATCCCGGCTTGCCGGGGAAAGGAAGAAATATAATTTTTGTGGTTGCCATGGATACCTGTATGTGAAGGTTTTTTACTGTGAGTCTTGATTCCTCCTGGAGATTAGTGAACTGCATGTGTCAAGCAGCATTAACCTGCTCAGTCCAACGGATGCACGGAGACACACGTGCACAGGGGAGAGTAATGAGCGCGCACGCCAACATTAACCACCTCATCTCCATCTGTAAGCTGAATTAAAAATCTGATTATGATATTACACCGAGGTCTTAAACGATACAAGCACACAACATTTCCAAACACTACAACGCTATAGTTCGTGCAGATGTGCACATCTGGTCGACTTTTTATGATAATAAATGTTTTTTTTTTAAAGGTTCACGGAGGATTTCAGAGATATTATTTTTTCACTCTCACACTCCCTCAGACAAATCAGGTGAGACACTTAGCCTAACATGGAGTGCATCAAGCCGGTGTTAGGAGATTGTTCCAATTGGGACCATGTCATCTAAATTATGCATTTATATTCCGCTAGCACCCACTAAATTAATATAAATGCACACTCCAACTCCCCTTGTTATAGCGGGTTTAAGTGTAGTGTGGCACACTACACAAAATATACTGTTGGCCTCTGCTTCATTTAAGTGATTTTTTCATAATTCCAGTGATATTTGTCAAATAAAACTATTTTTTTGTAAACAGAGCTTCAGTGGTTTCAATACTAGGTTGTTTAATAACATAAAAAAAGATTCTAAGATCAGTTTTCTAACTTCTGTTTTCATCCTTTTCGCAGAACATGCCAGACTTTTTCTCTGTCGGGCTCCAAACTGACACTCCGGGCTTGTTGTCAGGTGTTTTTTTGTTGTCCGCCCGACCCACAAAGACCCACAACCGCATCCAGCCGTCGTATCTGAGCTCGTCGATCCAGGAGCCTTTGCGTGTTTTTCCCCTTAAAGTCAAATTAAAAAGGTATGCCAGAAAAGAGAGCATATCTGCAATTCAGAACACATTTTTCCATCAGACAGGAGATATATTGCTGACTAAGTATTGTCAGATGTTGGCGAATTCCACATATTTTTCATATCCGGCCTCCTGAAACTTGGGGCCGCTTCGAGACTCAAGGCACATCATCAACAAAGACTCTCTCTGACCTCAGGAGCACGGGCAGAAATGAACCGAATATCCATTCTGTTTGCTCGAAAATATTATCCCTGATATAAACGCAATATCACTGACCATAAATCATTTAGGAATGCATTTGGAAATCATTTGAAAAACACATTTATTTGGGGTGTGTTCATCAATAAATGTGGCTCCTGTGGAAAGTTTTATTTATATATTCATGCATTCAATAGATTCAGTTATTCATGTATTCACTCATTCACTGGGCCTAGTCAGTGGCTATGCGCAGGCCCCCATGTGTGCGTTTATGACTGCGTGTGCGTGTGTGTGTGTGTGTGTGTGTGTGTGTGTGTGACCTGCGGTGTAACCATGCTATGCTCCAGGCTAGTGCTGTTCCCCAGGGGGCTCTCATCTTTTACTGAGCCCTGACAGAAGATGGAGGCTGGGAGAGGGGTCCGCTGCATTAAAAAGCCTTTACCTAGCTCTGATTTATCACCCCTGCCTCGCACACACACACACACACACACACACAAACACACACACGCATACGCACACAAACCCGCCTGCCAACCTCACGCCATCTCCCCATTCCTCGCTGCAGCTCAGCTCTATACTCTATCAAACACACAGACATATGGATGCACGTGCACGCACACACACACACACACACACACACAGTGAAATGGACACACATTCACACACCATCAAACACATAGTCGTTCCATCTTAAGATGGCTGCCTTGGAGAAAGAGTAAGGGAGCGAGGCGCCGCAGAGCACCGCAGTAGTGATTTTGCATTTTAATGGTACCCCTCCTTCGCCCCCGTTCCCCCCCCCCCTCTGTTGGTAATTCTGGTGAGTCGTGGGCAGGCAGGCGGCAAGCGACCAGCTACCTCACCCCGGGAAGACAGAATGACACAATTACAAGACAGCGTTTCCTGGGTACGTCACCTGCAAACGGCTGCATTTGAATGGCACAGAGAGCAGGAGAGCAGAGGGATATGGGTATTAGTGTGTTTGTGTGTGTGTGTGTGTGTGTGTGTAAGGGGAGGGGGGGGTCGTCATTGTGTCACAACAAGCCGCACAGACTCAACCTCAGAAGACAACCCCCTGCAAACACACATACATAAAAACATACCCCAAAAAAAAATACAAAATTCAATTTCAAAGCTAAGTACGATGCTACGCTGGAAACCTGAGAGACGGACAAAGGTGAACAAAAGGACAAACGGTGGTTTTTAAAATGCATTACAACCAATACCGAGACACACACACACACACACACACACACACAAACACAATGGCATTAAGGCAACAGCACACACAGCAGTTTGTCCTTGAGAGGGTCCAAGACTTGTTAATCATATTCATTCATTCCTTCATACATATGTGTGGAATACATTTGCTCCATCTCCGCTCGGGTTATTGCACGACTGTTGATAAAAAAAAAAAAAAAAAAACTAGGGGCGGGAAAAAAAAAGGAAGACACGGGGAGTGAAATTAATCTCTGAATAAAAACCTTTATTTCCGGCGCACGTTGATCTGAGTCGACTGCGCAGTAAGTTACACTGCACGCTCAGCGGTGCTAAATTGTCGTTCAACGTGTTCAATCTTTATTCAGTCGTTAGCCGGCAGGTGAATCAAGGGTCTGTCTCATGAGTCCTGTGCAGGACGCTGCAGGAAGGCTTCGGTCATGAGCCGATGCCACCTTGGATGTTGGAATAATGATATAAGCCACCTCTCCCCACACAGTCGTGTATGAAGGGGCAGATAGATCATCGGCAATGGTGCAATTCCTCATCTTGTAAAACTGGTTCCTGGTGTTAAATGATAAAAGCAATGTTGATTCTGAAAATTAGAATCTTCATCCATATTCAAATGATGATTTGGTGTGTTTTAACAAGGTTTTCGTGTGTTTCAGTGCGTCTGTGTGTGTCAGAGTAGAAGAACTGGACGCATATGAAGTCATTTGTTTCTAAAAGCAGCCGTCTGTGTGCTCGTGTGTGCTGAGGAAATAGAGGACAAGAGCAAGGCTGCAAGCTTTGCCTGCGAAAAACCATAATTCATTGTTGGGAATGCTACAATCTAGATTACATCTTTTGCAGCTTAAACGTGTAGTTTCCCGTAAACAGCAATCTACAGCTCATAAAAATTCATTCTGCTTCAGCATAAACACTCCCCTTGTCCTCTCACCCCTGCATATGTGTGTGAGTGTGTGTGTGTGTGTGTATACATGCATTTGTCTGTATGGCATAAACAATCCCCTGCTCCCTTCAGGAACACAGAGTGATCCATCGGTTTCTCCACAGAAAACCAATTTCACTGTAGATGTTCAGTTTTTCACAGACACGCGCCACCTTCCCTTTTTAGAAAAGGGGGGAAAAGAGAGAGACACACATATACAGACACACATAAGAAAATGGAGCACGGAAGAGAAGGACACATGAGGCTAAATTGAAAAGGAAGGATGGGGCGAATACGAGAAAATAAGAAGGACCCGCCTCGCCGTGTTTAATCGGACACATTGTTATTTGCTGTCTCATCAGTTCAATGCAGGATGAAGAAACGGCCATCTGTTGTCCTGAGCCCCGAACGCACCACGAGTTGACTCACAGTGCTTCTTCGAAAAGATGCTACAATTTCAATTTCTACAGTGACGTTTGCAATAAAAAAAATAAGGAATAATGATGACAGAAAAATAGCGTTGCAGACTGTTAAAGCCGGAATTATGAGCAAGGCATGCTGCGGCGGCCCAGTTTCGCCTTGTTGAGGCGGGCAGACGACAACATAATTACACAGAGTCGACTCATAACATGTGATTAAACAAACAATGCATGTCATGTCCTCCTAAGGTCCCCGTGTCTAGAATCTTTTGTTTTCATGGGTGTGCTGAAGAGCGACCTTGCATGTGTTCGTGGTCACAGGATGGGAGAAAAAAAAGGGGGGGGGCGGATCCGTGCATACTGTATATGTGAACGTATGGAGACGTAAAGCCGGACGGACAGAAATATTGTCTGCAGACAAACTGTCAAACGGGCAGCAGGTTAATATATCTCTGTAGTAATGGGCTTAACTTAAAACAAGATGAGAAAGGCCTTCATTTGAGAGGAGCTGCATTGCTACTAATGACTAGAGGGCCTCCAACTGCCATCTCAGCTTATTATAACTTGGAGATGGCTCTTCTGTGTTTTTAAAGATGAATGCAAATTAAAAAGCATTAGGCTACATTCATTTGCGGTCTTTGGCATATAGGCCACTTTTGGTCTGAGGGCCACTTAAGGCTGCCTTATATCTTCAAATGACCTTGAAATCAAAGAAAGAGCAAGTTTTAATGATTAAGAGGGCTCTTAAAGACTCGGAAGGAAAAGCAACACAGCTCCTCATTAAAATCTTCATTTAAACATTAAAAAAGCTTTTTGGTACAAATGCTGCTGCCAGGATGCTGAGTTGATACGCGGAGAGGACCAGAAGAATCCAGCATCCGGGCTAATTTGAGCTCTTCATCCCTTCATCAGTGATTCTATAAATTACAAGGCTTGCATTTGTCTGCTTTGTAATTTTCTTTGTTTGAGACTCGGGCTTATGTGTGTGATAAATGGGGAGCTATGGAGCATTGTGATTTGGTGCGGGGCCCGCGAATGACCTGGGGAATGCATCGTGTCTCTTTATATTTAGCTTCCATTTCCTCACCGCCTGCTCTTCCGCCGCAACATGGCATGATTTCAGTTTGTGAGTGCATGCGTGTGTGTGTGTGTGCGTGAGTGAACAAAGAGTGAGACTTATCCCATCACCCTCTAAAATTCCTTTATTCCCTCCTCCATTGCTCCCTTATTTCCCCAACGACTCGGCGCGCCTTGTAAAAAACCTTTCGCCCCGCTGTTCATCACTTTAAAATGTAAAGAAACACCACAAAGTCTGACGTGTTGATCTTTGTTACTATGGTATTGTTTCAGAGGTCCAGTGAGTTTAAGGGAAGCTGCAGCTGTCCAGAGGTTCGTGGCTGTGTGCCAGATATCCTCCCTTCACAGGTTGTTCTCCACGCCTGCAAGTCGACGTCGAGAGAAGTGCACCGCTGTTTGTTTGTCACAGGTGTGAAGGCATCTTAAAGCCCGGAAAGAGAAGGTGTGCCACATATTTTTTTTGGCATGTAGATCCAGCCCCTCCATGACTTCACATCTTGTGTGTTTAGTTATTTACAGCCCTGACAACAAAAAGCCTTGAACTGTTCTGCAAACTACACAGCACCCTTTGTGTCGCAGGCAAAACAGGAAATCAGGCTTTTGTCCGCTCGAGATGGCATCAAAAAACACCTTGTTTCATCTGTCTTAAGCAATCCCATCTTGACGCCTTCACACGTACCCATGTGGGGCTGTGCCGCTCCTCAGAACAGATTGGGAAACAGCACAAACGATCTGCCGGGGAAGTCCCAGCGGGCTGCCATAACATGCTCATTTGTCGACATACCTCTGTTGCACAGAGCCCATGTTTGATTTCTCTCAGGTCGCCCCTCTTTTTCTTTCTCTCTTGCTCTCACTCTCACTTCACTTCTATCACTTGCTCATTTTGCTGTCTGTATCACCTACTTTCTTTCCCTCTGCCTTTCTCTCCATCAGCCTGTTGGCCTGTCTGTCTGATTCTCTCTCCTTCCCTCTCGGGCCTTCCTCCCTTACACCTCCTCCTCCTCTCCTTTCACTTTAAAATACGTGATAGTTGGCTGTGTGTCTTGCAGAAATGCCAGCAGTGATTGTATCTTTCATCCACAATGCAATAATGAGGCAGGTGTACCCCCTGCCCCCTCCATTTTCCTCACCTTCGTTCTTTCCTTTTGTGCCTCAGAAATGAGGTTTTACAGGAGTAAACACTAAAAGAAGGAAGGTCAAAAGAAAGAAATGGAGGGAGAGAAAAAAAAGACGAGATTGGCTTTTTTTTTTTTACTTCGCTCGGCGCCTCTGCAAATCCGGAGAAAATTATGTTCATGTTTATTTTCCATCTTAAAAGATGCATCACAACAAGAATGGTGTCTTTTGTTGCCTGTGACTGTGCCCCCCCCCCCCCACACACACACACTCCCCATCTCTCTCTCTGCTGATGCAACTGCACAAACAATATCCATCGCTTCTTTTACTAAAAAAAATGAATTTCCTCCTGAGAGTAAAAAAGTAAGTAAGTCTTTTCATTATCAGTTGCTGGGTGAGTTTAAAAGTTGCATTATACCTGTTAGCAGAAGAACAACAGGCTCTGTTTTGGTGAACAACCCCGGATACGGGAAAGCAATAAATAATATGATTTCATGTTGTGTATTAATGCACGAGGGACGGCGGGTTCCTTATTCTCAGTTGTAATGCTTTAGTGGAGGAAACGCAGGTGCAGGGAAATATAATGCGGCGAATGGAAACCCAGGTGCAGGAGTTATTTACAGTCTCCGCTGTTAATCACCAACCTGACGCTGAAATATGGCTCGCATTTTACTGGGTTTACAACAGAGGTTCCCCTGACTGCACACACTTAGGTAGGGAAATACTAATAATAAGGGCGAGATAAAGCCGAAAAAAGTATCTGGTACGAATGTGGGCTGCAAAGTATGTTCTGTTTTATCAGCGGATGTGGGCGCTCAAAGTCTGTAAGATAATAGAAACTAGAAAGGATCTGATGCTGTCTGCCTGATAACAATAATTTGACAGTTTCTATGCAGAAATCGGGGCTTTGATGTGAGGAGCTGATTAAAAACTAACTTCACCGATCTCCGTAGAAGATTTTATGTGCAAATGCAGCCCTCTAAATAAGAAGAACTAATGAGCAAGGACAAGCAAAGTCCATATTTCTCAGAAAATCAGGTTAACTTTTCTACCCGGAAAAGAGAGAAGCATGGAACCGCCACGCTTCTGACATCTAGACCCTCTGTAGGATGAGTTTATTGTAACGTATATACAGACACATCAAACTACAGGCGTGTTTCTTCAAGCATCCTCGCCGCTCCTTCATCGCCTTCCCTCTCTCTACTCCCTTCTGTTAATGTTCCTACAAAAGTCAGAACGTGACAAAGGTTTACATCAGAAACAGACTAAATATCTGATTATAAGCTGTTTATCCCTGTTAAATCATGACAACATAGCAACGCCAATATGCAAGTGGCCTCAGATGTGACGTCGGTCGATATCTATTGACAGACAAATCATTGTTGTTGTTCTCTCGTCTGGTCATTGTCCAGGCCCAATGCAAGATGGGCTAAACTGGGAGTAAATGTGATTGGATTTTCAGTCTCCGTCATTAAATTCCCATGCGGGGAATACTAATTCCAGTATTTAGTGCGGTGATGCTAGGGCTTGCTTTCATCTTAAACTGATTCCAGTCTAATTAGATTGGGCATGTGGGGGGTGGTGGATGTATCCGTCTGGACTAATCCCTGCCTCTCTGTCCCAAACATTGTATTATCCAGAGAAAATCCATTGGCTGCAGGCTATTCAAAGCCAGATCTGCCTCCACTGCAGCCTCTGTACTGTATCATCTGGAAAGCTGTGGCTAGAAGGGTGCACCGTGCAGCGAGGGTGGAACCTAATGGTCATGAGTGATGTATGGGTTGCAGAAAGTGCCATTTAGATTTTACAGTAAACCTTTTATCGTGTATTCAGGGCAAGACCACGCACTGCTGCGGCCTCTCTGGCAAAGCCGCCTCCGAGCTTCTATGAACTGCTCCTCAGATGTACTTTTTTTATTCTAGGACACAGTTAGGAAGTAGAATATCAAAATTCTTCTATTTTATATAAAAAAGTAATTCCAGGAGTTGACAAATAGAGCGATTGTGTTCATGCACACACACGCACAGATTCACTGGTTTTTGAATCGCTGGTGAAAATATAGTGTAAAGAGGTCCTTCTAGTCGCGGGGAAGGCCAGAGAAATGAAAGGCCTTCAGCCATTGTTCTCCACAAAGGTCAAACGCAATTCAATCCCATAATATAGCAGGGGGGAGCCCTACCTTGGCAACAGCCTCCACTTAAAGGGTGGGCAACAGGAAAGGGCCATTCAGCAGAACGGTTGCACACTGAGCCAAGCGCATTCGTCAAGGGCGAGGGGTGAAATCCGAAGGGGGGGGGGAGAAAAAAAAAAGCTGTTTTTGAGGCTTTTACATGTCGTGGCTGTTTCACTGCACACTGAAGTGTGTTGGGCGAAACAATAAAGGCCACAACCGATTCTGCCTGAGTGAAAAGATCCTCATCTTCCACTTTTTTGCTGCCCTTGTGAAATTTCATTAGGTGGATTTAACGACTTGTGAATGTCGGTTTTCTCCGTGACCCTGACACCGGTGGCGAACACGTCTCGCTGGCAGGGGGTGTGATGTATTGTGTTGAGGTGTTCCTGATGTGCAATTTTTAATGTGACAGCATCTGCTGACCTCAGATCTAAAAAAGTCACCGTCCTGTCTAACACTGGCGTCCATTTTGCTTCTTAATGGAATTTTAAAAGCGGTATAAAGTCAGCGGCATGAAATACCATTTCTTGTCTATCCATCTCTGGAATGGACGACCTGGGTTGGATCTGTTACATGATGTTTGCCTCCAGATGTAACCAGGGACCTTGTGTTAGGCATGCATCTTGTAGAAAGAGGTTTACTTCACCACCTTTAGCTAATAATAGATGTTCTGTACTCTTTGTATCCATGGATGTCCTTCATTATAACGGGCTCTTCCCCCGTTAGGGAGGGCACAGAGCAGCACCTGATCAGATACACATTAGTTGACACTTCAACATTTAATCCCCTGCATCTGTTTAAAGTCAGATTACCACAAATAGCATGATGATGGAAATACCTATTGTATGATTTGGAATTTTAGACTGGAAATAACAATTATTAATGGGATGTTGGGACTATATATGCCTGTTTTGGAAAAATGTATTCTTTAAGTGAATAAATTATGGAAACAATTAAAATCTGATTTCCATTTGAATTGTTAATTCTCAATCTTTTAAAATGCTATACAAGAATAATAACAATAAATATAAAATAACTGTCAATCACACAATATCATAGCGTATGTAGTGTATAATATCATATGGTATTATAGAAAATATGTTTCATTATTTTACACAATTAATTGTGAATTATTAATTGATGGAGAAAGATCTCATGTATTGCATTACAAATTACACAATTAATTATATTTTGGTGTAGTTTGTTAAAAGCAAAAAACCATTAATTACATGCACGGAAGACTTAAAGAACCACACATAATTCACTAATCGTGAAAGAATGAAAATGCAAAAACAAAAAGAATATTTGATGAGGCCAAACTGGTTTGCAGATACAGTTTTTAATGTATCACAACAATGAGCAACAAACATACTTGATGAACTATTTCCAGAAGTTGTTCAAATACCATCTACAATAAACGTCATTTCAACTATGACAACAGGTCTGTGACAAAATAAAAAAAAGGTTTCAAAACCATGTTATTACCGTGATACGGTACAGTTGAGACCTCAAACAGTACAGTAACAAAAACTAATGCGACTACTCTCTATATATAAAACATCAATAACATTTTTGGTTTAGTTTATTTAAAGTTTTAGCCATAGGGGCTTCTTCTTAATAAAACCTCAGGGTGCATTTCCTATGTAACCCAGATGTTGAAGAGTACATATTGTGTAGGATATGATTGCGCCATGAAAATCCCTTTGACATCCAGAAGAACAATTCCAATTTCAACCTTTTGAAGGCTGTCCCCATAAACATGACACAATCCATCCATTTTTTTTTTTTTTTTTTAAAAAGTTCTTTTTTTGTTTTTGGCTGCTGTGCAGTTGCAATATCTATGTACAGTTATATTGTTGGACCATCCTTTTTGTTGGTTTGTTAGCTTTTTACCAGTCCTTGGTGTGGAAAGCGTCCTGTCTGATGCTAACATCTTAGCACACGATGCTAGCTGACAAGTTCAGTCTTAAAATGCTGAGCCACAGAGTGGGGAAAAGGCAAAAAGCCAGAGTTGTGAAAGCCTTTGGAATCAGGACAGTCGCTCATGTTTGTACAATGGCAGAATTGCACCTTGGGAGGCCAGGATGTCTCTTATGAAACACAATCGAAAAGTGTCTTCAGGATTAAAGTAAATGTTAAAATACTAAAAATCCAAATAATGACATTTAAAAAGCTCACACAGAAAAAAAACTGACATTTTGCTTTAAAACTTTGGAAAAAAAACACCTTTACAATAATAAAACATAGGAGGAAATGTTACTTGATTTCATTGTTTGAAACAATAACTAAGCATGATTTGATTTAACCTGTCAAACAGTTGCATTACATGCTACTTGCTCATCTCAGAATAGGAAATACCAAAAGCAATACATTTTTGCATTTCTTCATATTAATAAATTTGTACCATGCACAGCCAACTACGAATATGTACAACAGCTTTGCTTTCTTTGTTCACAAGCCTTTTTCTTTCATACAAATAGCCTTCTGTTACTTTGGAATGAATCACATTGGTTTTTTTAATTACCAAGCTAGAAAGTGATTCGTTAAAAAAAATTGAACACCCTTTTGACAGCTTTCACATTCTTAGTTCCACAGCAAAATAACATAATGACATAAAATAAAAAAAATAGCAAAGCAAAGCAATTCATGGATCAGTATTTTGTCTGGTTGATGTTTTGAGAGAATTTATGGCAGGCAAAAAAAATAATATTAAACAGTAGCAGCAAAACTTTGTAAGGTAATACTTTGCAATGTTGAAATCACTAAACGTGGAGAAATTAAACTGTTTACTTTATCTGTAGACCGTCAGAAGAGCCCAGAGAATCAATGGGAGGACGTCAACCTATGCACTAAATGGCAGTATATAGGTGTAACACTGTTTTAAGTTCTACAAGTACATGAAATGTTTAATATACAACAAAAATGCTGTCGCCCCCCTTTTAAAGCGGCATACTTGCAAATGTATAGCAAAAATGATCATACCTTTTTTTAACATTGTGACCAACTTGTACCTTAACAGTTTCAAGTATACAGTACTGCTTTCATGGATGCACCAATTGTTAAATAGGTCTATAGATTCTTAGGCATCAGTCCTGTAACAAATATCGACCATTATGCTGCTGCAATAGACGCAAATAATAATTAAAACACAGACGTACATACATACAAACAGAAGAAAAACTATTAAATTAACAAATGGCCTACTCAAATGATAAAAAGACAAATAAAAACAAAATAAGTGCACTATAGTCCAGACACAAGCAGGTACCGTAACAGTACAGCAATTCACAAATGAAAAATGTTATATTCACATAATCCGAGAGAGTCTATCAAAACTAGAGTTATTACCTCTTCAGAAAAGGGTGTGAGCAGAGGTAAAAGTGAGAAGGTAAGAGTTGGCACAGATTAGTATATACTACAAGAAAAAAGGGGGGTGGGAAATAGATACAGCTTGTTGTAATACAAACTGGCAAACACAGGGGCATCATACACATTTACTTCACCATTCTAAATTCCCTCAATGGCAAAACCATACTGTCGTTGTAGGGCAAAACTAAAAGGATATGCACATCGTCCATTGTAACAGTTATATTGTCTCTTGGTACTCTATACACACCAAGGAAATGCGTCCGATAAAGCTTGACATGTTTTGGTTATAAGCCAAGTGTACCCAGGCTTGTTGCTGCTTTAACAAATGAGAAATGTTATGTTCTGACCTGAGAATTTAAAGCTACTGAATTACACCTATCTAAACTAAGAGAGATTCTCTTTGAGGGTTCTGGATCGTCATCCCATACAGTACATGCTAGCATTTGGAAAACAATCCAGCTGAGGTGCAATTTGCTATCGTGAGAGTTTTTGGCTTGAAACAAGCCCCCCCAAGGGAGCCTGTGGGATTTTTTTCCTACTCCATGTTTTTGTATACAATATAAGCTCAGTCAAGCATCTGCAACAGTTCTGTCCATAACAAAAATCAATCAATATCTTGCCAGCATATCAATATGGGAAAAACAATCCTGAGTCAATCATTTGGTACTGTAATTTTTTGGGTTAAGAGAAACTTTGGAACTGCAGTTTAAAAAGTCTTATTTTTTTCTTTAAGCAAGGGATCCTTTTGTCACTCCTACACACTGAACATATCCATTCTGATACTACTGAAGCTTGCGTCTAGGCCAGAGGCCGGCTTAGCCTTGACTTCCAACGCGTTATCTAAGTCATCCAGCTTCTGGCTTAGCTCATTGTCAGACTCATCTGAACAACTCTCGGTGGGTAGTGAGGTTGGAACCCCTGAGGTGCTGCAGGAAGTTGAGGTAACCGTTGAAGGTGAGGAGAGGGGGGGAGGAGGAGAGGCAGACGGGGAGGAGGAAGCAGCTTTCCGGGCTGTGGTGGCCTGGAACAGGACATTTGGCCAGGACTTCATGGACAAGCGAGAGAGATGAGGAAAGGTGTTATTAGAAGAAGCTGCAGACTGCGAGGTAGATGTGGTGTTAGGAGTAGGGGAGCAGACAGAGTGAGGTAATAATCTAGTATGCTCTTTGGCATTTCTCATTGCTTGTTTGATTGTTTTCTCTTTGTGCAAGCTCGACTGAAGGTGTTGGCCAAGTGCTTCATTCCCGTTAACAACCACATTGCAGGCAACACAAGTGTAGTTGCTCACTGCCTTTCGAAGCACCATCTCTTGCGGGTCAGTAAAAGGTTGTCCGAAGTAACAGATGGACTTCTGATGACGCACCACTGAATCTTCGTCAGCAAAAATCATCTGGCACTTCCTGCATATAAACTCATGCTTGACGGACGGTACAATAAAAGCGTCAGGAAAATCCATGGTACTTTTGGTATCTGTTTTCGGTTCTTCTTTTGTGCTTTCTGTTGAAGAGCCTGTGTTGGTATTATCCTTAGCATCTATAGCTTCTTTTGGTTTGAAGGAGTTGGTTTTGGTGCTCTGTATGCTTTGGGGTGTCTTCACTTGGTTTGCTTTTGGATGCTGCTGCTGCTGTTGTTGTTGTTGTTGTTGTTTCTGCTGTTGCTCAAGTTGCTTCTGCTGCTGCTGTTGTTGCTTCTGCAGTGAATCCTGTAGGGACTGTTGGTACTGCTGATACTGCTGCAGGAGAGCAGTCGAGGAGAGACCTGCGGCCATGGCAGCTTGTGGGACTGCTGCTGGACCGTATGGAAACAGGTTCTCCATTCCACACAGTGGTGGGAAGTATCCCCCTGTTTGGACCCCTCTGGGAAGCTGGGGAGAGAAGCAGTTGGGAAATCCAGGAAGAAAGTAGGGCAGGAACTGCCCCCCCAAGAAAGAGCTGGGATCAGATGCGGCAAGAGCATTCTGAAGTGCCTGAAGCTTTGCAGTGTCCAGTTGTGTCTCAATTCCTTGTTTCGCTGGAGCTGGTTTCTCCCTTTTCTTGGCCATGCTGGGGGTCGCAGGGCGTGAGCTGCTCTCATTCTCGGTGCCCTTTACCTTCACATGAGGTGGCTTGTCCCCTGGTTTCTTACTGTTGTCTCTCTCTGAGTCTTTACCTTGCTGCTCTGTATGATTTACTGCTGCCAAAGGTGTGGAGGGAACAGGAGGAGGAGGTGGAGGAGGAGGAGGAGGAGGAGGAGTCTGCAGAAGAGTCTTGGTTGGGGTAGTGCTGAGAGACATGGCAGGAGATGGGGTGGCTGGTGTAGGGAACCCAAGCATGCCAGCACCGGGAGATGCTAAAGCTGAAATACAGTGGTATATAAATATGGAAATGTTCAATATTGGAATTTTCAAACCGAAATCACTGAGGAAAATTTGTTTGTATGACAAGATATAGATACTCTGGCTGAGTTTTTTTTATCTCTGGTTAAGATTTTGTTATGGATCAAAACTGTCACATGCGCTTTATGATAACTTCAGTCTGCCAATATATTATAATATAAATATACCAAACCTACAATTAGGAGAAGAGCAAAACACGTAAAAGAAAGCCATGATAAAGATACATTTGTTGTAAAAAATCTCTGAATTATCAACTCTGATGAAGACATTATGCATGCACTATATCCCACCATTGTTAATTTTAAAATAGTTTTTAAAAATATGACTTTTTCACTAACACCACTGTGATACAGAATAAACAGTAGTATAGCAGAATAAAATAGTGCACGATAAAGATCAGTTTATAAAGCTTCTAGCCTATTTAACTTTTTTTTTTTTTCTTTTATTTGACTGTTCGTCATACTAACTCACCAGGTGTGTTGGGTGGGAAAACAGGAAGTGATGATGGCCCATTGACCCCAGGAAGAAGCACTGGCGGAAGGCCAGATATCCCTGGGTAGCCTGAGGGCAGGCTAAGGCCATGAAGTGCATTATTGTTGTCCACTGCAGTCTGTTGCTGCAGGCCCGGCAGGCTGAGTGCCTCACCAACTTTCTTCATGCGGTCCAGCTCTTGCTGGGCCATCAGCTGTCGGACAGTGGTTGGTGCTAGGTAGTCCTTTTCTCTATCTACCTGGTTGACCAGGGTTTCTTGCACTTTGGCGATGTGCTGCTTGGAGAAGATGTGGTCTCGGATAGACATCCGGGCAGTGTACTTTACACCACACAAAGTACACTCGGGCCTCGGCCCATCTGGTGAGCCTTGGCTTATCATGAATGGCTTTCCAATATTAATCTTGAATTTCTTTTCCTTAGCTCGGGCGTTCTGGAACCACACCTGGACAACACGCTTGGGGAGTCCAATCTCATTGCCCAGCATCTCACACTCTTGCATCGTAGGAGTGCGGTAGTCACTGAAACAGGCTTTGAGGACTTTAAGTTGCAGATTGCTCATCTGAGTCCGGAATCGCTTGTGGCCTGGCCTATCCCCAGCATTGCTGCTTTTACTTGACTTGAAGGGGTTACCCGTCCCAAACGGACTAGGAGAACTGGGATCAGCTAGGCTCGATGATTCACTCCTGTCATTGATTTCGTCCATTTCGTCGTCTCTGTAGCTATAGTAAGAGTCACTGTCTTTTCCAGAGAAACTGAGGGCAGGACTGACCATGCTGAATTGGAACCTGTCATTGCCACATTCAGAATTCGGTACCATGCCGCTCTTGTCACTCATCTTGTCACTTCCGTTGGCTGTGAAGCCCTCAATCTCATTGTTATTGCCCTCGTCTCCGGTTGTAGCATCACTAATGGCTGTGTTAATCGATGATGTTTCATCAAAGTCCATCTTGAGATCGTAAGAGGATGCTTCTGCTGAGTTAATTGTAGGCCCTTCAGTTTCATCACAGTTTTCAGCTTTTAACGATGAAGGGCTTAAGAAGTTTTTTATCTGTGTTTCAGATGGTTTGATTGGAGTCGATGATGCGGTAGGCAATTCATACTCATTTGGCTCAGTCTTGGTAGGCAGCTGTGAGAAGTCAAAGAAATTATACTTAGGGCTTTCACCCCTGTCGTTGTCTTGGTTCATCATTGGGCTTGGTGGCAAACTAAAGCCTGCCTGCTTAGCCTCATGCCAGTGTCTAGATCGTATGTGACTATCTAGAGCGGACTTTGCCTTGAACAGAGCTCTGCAAAAAGGACATTTCTTGTGGGACTGGGAGGGCCCTATAGCCCTAAACTGCCCCTTTCTCTCTCTTGCACGAGTGTTTTGGAACCAAACTTGTACAACTCTCTTTTTCAAGCCAACCTCTCGTGCTATGTGATCCAACATCTTCCTTGTTGGGTTAGAATCGAGTAGGTATTTGTCATAAAGAATCTCGAGTTGTTCCGGTGTAATGGTAGTTCTCAAGCGTTTATCTCTGTGCTGCTCTTCGCTACTGTTTCCTCCGTCTTTATCATTAGCGCTTTCATCCTTATCATCCAATTTTCTTTTCATTGATCCCGACCCTGCAGCAGAGCTCAGACCGGAGCTACTCTGTGAGGGGATTTGGGATAGGCCTCCAGATAATAGTTGACTAGCCATTAGGGGGTTGTTGGGGTCAAATATCATATAGGGCATATCAATGGGTCTTTCAAGGAACTGTGAATGAAGGAATTGGTTTTGAGCAGCCAAGAAATGCATGTGTTGGTGCTCCTGCCATAGCTCCACAGTGGGGAATGCAATCTTGCACTGGTCGCACTGGTACTGAAGCATCTGGTGGGGCAGGCTGTTTGTCAGTGAGGAAAGGGCCAGGGACAGTGGACTTGAGGGCACTGCTGCTGCCTGGGGCTGGGAATGGGGTCTTGACATTTGGGGCTGGGGAGCTTTCTGAGGGGGTGGCTGAGGTGTACAAGCCTTAGAGGGTCTCGGTTCTGGTAGTGACTTGACCACTGGTGAGGGGGCAGTCTCAGTTTGTGTAGGTTCAGTTTCAGGGGCAAACTCTGGCTTGGGGGAGGTTTTTCCCATGCTGGCACGGGGAGAGGCCGTCACAGGGGAGCTAGAGCCCGAACTGGTGGCAGTTACTTGGGACTGTTTGGGTAGCTCTAAAGGTAGTTGGAAAGTCTTGGCTGGACCCTGGTCAAAACATTCTGCGTAATCTTCACAGGTACTTTCCTCATTACCTTCCTCATCTTCATCCTTGTAACACAGCGTTTTCTGGTGAGTGATGAGGTCAAAGATGCGTGGGAACACAATGTTGCACTTTTTACATTGGTATTGCATGTTGCTGGTTCGGATGTATCTCTCATTGGTCAGCTCTTTTTTCTCGCAGTCCTTCGCATCCGCCTGGTTCTCGTAGCTCTTGCGAGCTTTCTGGCGTGCGTTCTGGAACCACACCACAATGACTCTGGTTGGTAGGTTGAGGACGGTGGAGAGCTGCTCAATCTCATCATCCTTTGGATAGGCATTCGTATCAAAGAAATCTTGAAGCACCCTCAACTGGTAATCAGTGAATCTAGTTCTGGATGACCTCTTGTTCATTGTTGCGTCAGTTCTGTAGTACTCATGTGCGCTGAGCTGTGGCTCCATTCGAATATCTTCCAATGTAGTAATGGGAGGGATATTAAAATTGTAGGGAGAGTCTTTACTCCGCTGCCTCTCTTTGAAGAGGGTATTACGGAACCAGTGCTTTATGACTTTTTGGGGCAGGCCAGACTTCTCTGACATCTCCTGAATTTGCTCTTCATTGGGGGAATTGTTGATGTCAAAGTTGGCACGAAGGATTTTAAGCTGGTCATCAGTGATTCGGGTGCGAGGTCGCTTAAACTGAGACTGGCGGAGGAAGTTTGGATCAAGACCTAATTGTTGCTGGCAGAGCTGTGTCAGGTCTGTGGAAAGAGAGTCCATTGTGGGCAGCTGGAGGGCCAGCTGGGGGGGCAAGCCAGGGTGCTGGACAGACTGCATCATTAGAGGGGAGAAAAGGGGCAGATCCATCGGAACCTGAAGCTGCATTTGGGGCGATGTAGTGGGGGCAGTAGGTTGTTGAGGAGGGGGTGGTGGTGGTTGTGGTTGCGGTGCCTGGTGGGAGGGTGGGTGAGGGGTTTGATGGGGGGCAGGGACTAGTGACGGTGTTGGAGTTTGGGGCTTGGCCATTGATGTACAAGTAGACTGGGGTGTTGACACTTGGGTTGGAGCGGGAGGTGGAGGAGGAGGCGGCGGAGGCGGTGGCGGTGGGGGTGGAGTCTCAGGTGAAGCAGGGTTTATTGGATAGAGTTTGTCGTAGGCCTCTCTGTACTGTTGGGCGAACTTCTCAAGCTCTACATACGGGAAAAACTGACTGTGCACGTGTTCCTGGTGGCTTTTGAGAATCAGCATGTTGGAGAACAGCTTCCCACACATCCCACATTCAAGCTTATCTGTGCTAATTTCCATTTGTTCAACTCCATCTTTATTTTTCTTTTGGTTTCTCTGTCTGTTTTCATTATACTGGATGACTAGCTCAAATCCAAAATTCTCTAGCAGGGCTTTGGCTGCATTGCCTCTTGCTCCTGACACAATCCGTGGAGGGGGGATCAATGGCTCTGGGAACTTTGACTTTTTATTGTCTTTGTTGTCTTTCGCTCCATCACTTGATGCACCACCTCCATTTTCCATCTTTCCTCTGTTTTCCTGTCTCTCGAGGTTGTCCTCTGTCTCTCTCGACATCTGAATTTCCGACACTGACACTGCGCTCGACTCCATTTTGGCCTTGTGGTTATGCAGTTGCTTCTGCTGCTGAATCTGCGACTGTGTCTGAGACATTTGCTGCTGCTGCTGCTGCAGCTGAGCCTGCTGCTGGGCCTGCTGCAGTTGGTGCTGCTGTTGCATCTGCTGCTTCAAATCTTCTAGGAATGACCCGGTAAGACCAGGCATACCAAATGCTGCCGCTGAGTGCAGTGCAAGCTCTGGGCTAAGGTTGAACTCTGCCCCCGGGATGTAGAAGGGGAAGAGAAACTGTGGCTGTTGAAATTGCAGCAATGCTTCTGGGGTCATCGGAAAATGGGGAAAGAAAGCTGGATTAAGAAACTGAGGCTGGAAGAACGCAGCCTGTTGCTGGAGTTCATGTTGAAGCTGCATTTGCAGTTGGGCTGAGGATTGTGCTGACTGGTGGCTGCTTGCCTGTGCTGAAACATGGTCAGTAGTTGTTTGTTTTGAGTTGCTGCTGCTGTTAGCTTCTTTGGGTTCTACGTTACTTTCTTTGATAGATGACGGTGTTCGACTTCTAGCCGTATCAGAGTTGCTGTTGTTCCCTTGTGTGCTTGGAGCGGGACTTTTTGCTTTTACTGGACCACTTACGCCAGTGATACTGCTACTGCTGCTCATTTCACTTTTGGCTGTTCTGGCTTTGGTCTGGTGGAGTACTGACCTCATGTGAATTTCAAGTGTCGAGCTTTGGCTGTAGGCAACGTTGCAAATATTGCATTTGAATGGTTTGTTGTCAATGCTGCTGCCTGTTTCTTGTGGAACCGGACTTGATGCCTCTTGAAGGACCTTCTTCAACTTGTGTAGATGGGAAACTGAATTATAGTGGACCAATAGGATGTTCTTCTGTGTGAAGGACTCCTTACACACTGTGCACTTGTAAGGCCGAGAAGGGTCCAGAAATTTCTCCATTGTAAAGTTGGGCCCTTTTCTAAATGGTAGGGTCCGTTTTGGTTCTGCTCCCATGTCATCTAGCAGAGAGCTGCTGTCACTTCCTGTGGGACTGGGCTTCTCTTCCTGGTCCATTTCATCATCTTTGTCCAAGTCATGCTCAAAGGCCTGAGCTTCCTCCAAGGCCCTGGCTTCACTCTCGGTGATATCTCCATTCAGTGGGAGGTTTCCAATAAGTTGCTGCACCTCAGCTTCACTAAGTTCAGGGTGTCCATTTTCCAAATGCTTCCTGAGGGCCAGGAATGTCCTGAAGCTGCGCTGGCAAAGGCTGCACATAGTGGCTGCTCTGATGGCATGGTACTGGGAATGTATCTGAAGCTTCTGCATTGTCTTGAAAGCCAGGCTGCAGTGGTTGCAACGATATTTGTAGACATGACGATCAGATACTGAGAGCTGCTGCTGCTGCTGCTGGAGCCTCTGGAGCTCACTGAGATGGTCCTGTAGGGTATCAGGGGACTTGCTGTCATGACCTAATCCACTGGCTCTCTTCCAGTCTGGGGCCTCTGAGGCCTCCTTTGGGGGCTTGAGTTCCTCACCATGCAGGTCCAGTTCATTCTTGTCTTGACTTGTGAGCTCATCTTTTGAGTTGTTTCCTAGAAAGTTGACATTACAATTTAAAACAATCAGTTACACAAACAGAAGATTCTGAATTATACATGCATATATTCATTTGTTTGGATATAAACTAATAATAACCAAGTAACACATTCTGTTTACCTTGTGATTTTCCTGACGCATCAATAAGAGAGGTAGACGACTCCATTGAAGACGGTCCTTTCTCTTGTCCAGTTTGGGGATGGATTATATTATTTGATGCTGTTGGGTCAGGTCCCACAACCTTAAAAGACCAAAGAAACAAAAATATATAATGATATGTTTGAATATATTTGTAACTGTGTCTACCCACACACACATGTACGAACACACACCCATTATTCATAATCGTTGCTTTTACATACCGTCATAATCAGCTTTTCCACGCAGTCGGGCGCCACGCTGTGCAGGTGGGTGAGATGCAGCTGCAGGTGAATCTTGTTGCTCAGGACATCCTGGCACAGGGGGCAACGGATCACCGGCTGCATGGAATGCTGGGACATCACATGGAGCTGCATTCGGTTGGCATCTTTACTGCTGTAGTTGCAGTATGGACACTGCTGCACCTGTGAAACAAAAGAATGATGTAATACAGTTTGCTGTAATAATTCAATTATGAGAGTATGAACCTGTGTAATGTATACGCAAAATCCAAGAACAGGATTAGTATAACCAAATTATAACCATAAGATCACATTATTATTGCACAAAATGTAGTTTAGGTAGCATCCTAGCATCCGTTAGCATAGCTGATCGTCCAGTGTTTTATGACTTAAAGAACCACATCTTTTTTCATGGTTAGGGATGTAAATACAAACACAACTGCAAAATCAAATTGACTTTTTAATCGGGCTTTCCACTCCTTCCCTCTTACTTTTATACTACTGCCCAATCACTTCCCACTATGTTAAGGTAGAGAAAATGTATATCAACCATGTTTCATGTAATTCACTTAGGTCTCTCAACTCATGCAATTTTATTAGCAGAAAACACGGCTGGCCAGAATTTTTAATCAGCAGATTACAAATGACAAAGGTGTGTACTCTCCCAAGCTACGCCTTGCCCTCATTACAGGGAGTAGCTGCCTCCCCACCACCTGTCTTAATAGAATCCATTTCTGAAATGACAAAGTCTTACCTCCTTACAGGGCCCAGAACCAGACAAGCTAATACTTCATAATCTAATTTAAAAACACATATAATTTAAAGAGATGCAAAAGGGGAAAAGAAGCAAGGAGGGAGACATAAGGCTGCTGCAGGTATTCCACTTAAGAACATAAAGACTAGCCTACTTGATACTAAAAAGCTCTGTCAGGGAGGGAATGGTGGGCTGCGTTTAACCCTTCGGTGGAACGCTGGCGCCAGCAATTGCTAAATGCTTAGCTTTGCATTTTCGCTTCGTACAGTTCATGAGCATCTTCCCTTTAGCTCATCACACTGTGACAGCGAAGGTTAGATTTCATTAGTGCTTATGAAGGAGAACCTGCCTCATTAGCTATTAGCATACTTTCCCTATCTTCCAGGAACAAATTCCAACAGGAATATGACTTGCCAGCTGTCCACTCTACACAGATGCACAAAGCCCATTAAACTAAAGCTGTATTTTATTTTGAAGGGTCATAACGGTAACAAATCCCACAGCCACCTTCAGTGCACCTGGAACGAACGGATGATACGCAAGAAACGCCCTCTGAATGGCTCCGAATTACACCACGATTGTAGCACAATTGCCACTTTCCTTTTAGATATCAACAAATCTTTACCTGCTCACTCGGGGAGTTCTTCCCCTCAGCAGACTTGGGCCGTTTGGGCGGGCTTTCCATCTGTCGGTCGGGCAGGAGTGAATGCTTAACCATAGCATTCGGTCCAGTAGCTTCTTTGGATGTGGCATTCACACCTGGCGGAAAGGGACAGAGGATATGAATCATTAAAAAACACATTTATTTTGAAAAGAAGAAGGAGAGGTCATCCCGTATCATGTAAAACATTCTTGTTATATTAAACATAGGAGTTGAAAGACATTAAGAGTGTGTCATGTAACATGTGTCATGTATCCCAGATCAGACATGTATAGCGTACAACAAAAAGCTGTTCTTTTATCCTACAAAAATGACCATTAATACAGTAAAAACTAGAGTAAATAACAATAACCGATCTACCAAAATAGTTGTCGGCGGGACAAGAGGCAAGAATTTAAATTATTTGACACCAGGACAACATAAGCATGGATGCGAGCGCGAGCTGTATCATTCACATTCATATACACTGACGTGCTTCTGCCCTGAGGACACGTGAAATGGAGAAAACTCAGGCAGGCTCATTATCACAGCATGACATACATTAAATGTTATGGTAATATTATACACTTCATTAGTTCATATACATTTCCCCAGCTGCCTGAACTCTCTATCTGTACAAGATGCTACATTTTCGGGGGCTTGGTCACGGCTGGTGGTACAGTAGCACCAGCGCGCGCTTGTGTGTGTCTGTTTGTGTGTGTGTGTGTGTGTGTGTAAGCGTGTGTGACGTTAACAACAGAGCTCTATGTGGGGAGATCAGCCTCTGGTTGTATTTAGTAAATGCTGCAGCTGCTGATAAATCTTTCATTAGCCTCATGCTTAGATACAGGTCGTGCAGGCCTGGCTATACTCTGCCTCTGCAATTTACCCACTCGGCGCAAAACAAAGACACAGCAACAGCAACTCCCCCCCCCCCCCCCCCCCCCCCCCCCC
>CAAKHC010019551.1:144958-158775 GCA_901007825.1 Macroramphosus scolopax | reverse complement strand
ACATAAAAAGAATAAACCTAAATACAAGTACTCTATTTTTAAGTTCAGTACTTCCAACACTGACTACATACACACACACACACACACACACACACACAAACACCGTTGTCCTGCTCAACTCTTGGCAGCAGGGGCTTGAGTGTGGGCGGCTGGGTTTTCATGAATCCGAGGCCTTCCCTCCCTCCCTTCCTCTCCTCCCTCCCTCCACTTCTCTGGTTTCAGCTTTAGTAAGGCGCTAATGTAGCGTAGATGGTCTTGGTGGCTATAGCCTAGTTAATGTCAGCTGGGACCGTTGCCCAAGTGCTATATTTAAACTACTGAGCTGGCATGGAGCTGACACTCACCAGTACGCACAGGCACACACGCAAAGTGTGACGTCGACATACATCCGTGACATCATTGGCATGCTGTTTGCACTCATTTGACGCTATTTCACTGCCTCCCTCTGTTTTTTGATGATGAAAGCTCTTAAACTCACCTGTTTTTCTTTCCTCCTTCTGTGTGGTGTTTTCTTCCGATCATACTGTATGTGTAGTTTTTTTAACAATTTCTTAACGTTTTCACTTTCTTCCTCTCAACCTTGTCCCTCAGTTCCTGTGCACACATACTGGATGTTTTTGATTTGGGGCGGCTGTGACCGCATTCCCTCCTCCCACGCATGTTCACATGTTCTACAGGAACACACACAGGCAGTGCACTTGCCCTCTGTTTAGGCTGTTGGTGCAAAAACGCTGTTTTACTTTTGTATAGTTAAAGTATTTGATATGTAAGCTAATAACACTAAATGATAGTTAAACATATACCTGTCATGCACACAGTGTATATACATACATTCTACGTGTTATAACAGTATAGTACTTACATAATCAACTATGGTTTCTTAGGGTACGACAGAGAGCCCTATCCATGTGTTAGTCTCAGGGGTGTTTAGTTCTCTCAACTTTTAGCAACTTGGCATTGTATTTACTTGCTCACAGTTAATTGTCAAAGCTCCACACTGTATCCAGTCATGTTTGACTGTTTCCATCAAGGTCTGCTTTGTTTCATCTAATGTTTCTCCATGTTTCTTGGGTATACATTTACACATATTATCCACACTCCACTGTACACAGAGGTGGGTAAAACCTTCATCAACTTGACAGTAGTGGATTTTGTCTTCAGTTTTCAGGGCATTTTCGCCCAGGTTTTACAGTGATGTGAGACAAGATGGATGGATGAGCGAGTGGGGTGACATGTGACAAAGGCTATTCAAGCCAAGCAGTTACATGCTCTGCAGCTAAACAGTGTTTGATCATGGTTTTCCAAGGATGAAAGAGTGCTATGAATTCAGTTTGTTCGTCAAGGCTTTTCCTACAATTCTGGCTTCTTATGAAACATGAACCATTCTGGTCATTTTGAATCAGCTTGTTTGGCCAAGTGTTGCTATTATATATATATATAGATGTATATGTCAGGACAAACTTCTGAACTCTTATGTATTCAGTGATTTTGTCTTATCTTGGTAGCTACTGGTGTTCCGCTGCTGCCCTTTTGTTTGTTAGCGTGCTCTTTTGGATACAATAGCTAGCTCAGCCATAGAGAAGCATCTGAATGACAGTTTACAGTTTTACATTATTGATACTGGAATGGGGGAGGCCATCTTTGTTCCTTTCATTCATCATCCACTCATACACGCACACAAGAACAAAAATGGTAAAATATAGATGAGGTTGTTATCAGAGATGCCAAGGTTCACTGTGATCCACCACAGTGTGTGTGTGTGAGTATTTGAAAAAATGTGCATCGTATTCTTCATAAATGTGAGAGTAGAGTGAACGTATTGTGTAGATATATGAAGGCATGTGGAGTTTGAAAGTGGAGTTTGTTTGATAGCAAGGTTTTACTCCCACAGTCTGACTGCTGTGAACAATTTTCTGATTCATCATGTGACATTTTGCATCTGACTTGGACATTTCTTTGTACGTGCCACACACACCACCACAGAGCCTTATTCAACGCTGTTTGGCCGTGAGCTAAATGCTAACTTTAGCTTGGCATCAAACTTATAGTGCATTCATAAAGCTCACCATGTAACCATACTACGCTGGTGTTTTATCATGCAATACTGCTGATTGAAATGTAAGTTGTTCTGTAGGTATTCAGATGTAAATCAAATTATTTTCCTATTTATATAAACTAGGCTAACAAAATCTGGAAGACCTTTCAGTATAACCCAGTACAGATCAACAGCACCACAAATTCCATGAGAATAGTTTAAATAAATCAACACCTCTGTCAAGTAGATTCAATCAAAAGTGAACATTGTTGTTCTTGTAGGAAGGATTTATAGCAGGTCTGTTGTTTTTGACCTTTCTGTCACTGGTTTGTCGGTTCAAACTCTGGGTCAATCAGGATCAGTAACCACCCCTCTCCGAAAAAAACTTTCTCCCGTCTCCCTTATTTCCACATCAACCCTTCACACAGCAGCTTTTGCTAATTCCCAGACGAGCTTCTTCTCTTTTCTGTTTCCCTACTGCTTCATCTTCTGTCTCCTTCCATTGCCTCCTCCATTTGACCTTTTGATTTTTCCTCTTTGTAGTCATCCCTCCCCTCTTTCCTTCCAATCACTCAGACCCACCCATTCTTTTCTTTCGCTCCCTCTCCATCCTTTCCCCCTGTCTCTTGCTCCTTGTTTCCGGTGATCCCAGGTTCAGTCTCAGCTAGCAGGCTTAGCGCTCTAAAGCTCTCTCAGCGCAGGTCGGTTGCATGGAGAAATCCCGTGCTAAGAGGGAATTACCTACCACCCAGACTCAACCATCACACACAGACACTTATAGGCTACACAGGCTGTTACTGCATACCCAACATATCTGCATAGACACAAATACAGTACATAAAGGTATCTCTTCTGTGTCAGATAATGGGTCAAAGTCCAACTAATGAGTCTCCATATTAATGACACAAATTAATGTGTTTCTCTGTGTCACATGGTGTGATATGTTGAGACCTATATCATTTGCCTCTTTCCTCTTTTGTTAAATGACATTTGTTCTTCCTAGGGCTGTCCAGACCCCCCACACCTTCCTATTGAGCCAGCGTCATGAATTTTTTATGAATGTTTGCGTCTGCAAGTGTGTGTGTGTGTGTGTGTGTGTGTTTGTGGAGCCCTGAGCTGCATCAATAGCCATTAGTGCAGCAGCCAGGCTAATTGTGCCACAGTGGCTGCAGTGCAGGAGGAAAGAAAACACATTATCTGATAACACTGCAGAGGGAAAGATGGAGCGAGGACACAGTGGGGCAGAGGATATCATGTGTGTTCAGACAGTTAGCGATATGGTTGCTGCACTTCTGTCTGATAGCATGATTTACACCCTGTTTATGATACTGCAGTAATGAATGTGTAACTGTTGGCCAAAAGCACACTTGAGGACAACATTTGACTGAAAAAAGATGCTGGTGAATCTCTTCATCGACAGCTGATGTATTGTTTTTCACCACTTTTGAAACACTGTCCCCTTTGTTGCCGTAAGACTGATGCACATTGTTGTTCATTCATGTTGTTGCACACAGTAGTTTGACACAAAATCAATACTCAAAGTGCACTTACTTACTATCTTTTTCTATATCTTTCTACTACCTTTTGTTGAGGAAGAGAATGACATGCAGTTGATAGTATAGAAAAGTTCACATTGAGCTTAGTTCTTTCTCCTATCAACCTGTAAGAATGTCGGCTGGTTCACTTAAGGTCATGCTGTTGACAGTCGTCCCCGGTCTCAACTTATAACTGTCACACATCTTTAGCTCTGTGTTTAGTTTACAGAGGAGGCTATCATGCTTTAATCAGAATGATGAGCCCTGATCATGACGGCTGAGTTGTTGGACTTGGTCAAGTCATCATTAAATTATCTGGGAGGCTAATAATTTCCATACTGACTTCACTAAACATTGCTAGTACACTATGACATCCAGGTACCAAAATGTTCATACTATTACAGTAACAGGATCAACTTCTGTGTGTATACAGTGTTGCTTTGGATGAATGATGTCTCACAGAAAAAGCTCATTGAGATGTGTAATGTCTCCCTCATTGTGTTGTTCTACACCCTGCGGGCACCTTCGCCCTGTTACATTTAGTTGTACTTGTTTTGGTTGAGCTGTGTTTGCTTGTTCTGAATACTCTGTCAGCAGCCTGTCTGTACATCACTTCCTGAATGGTTCCTAAAATAGCACTAGCAACGATCACAACCAAGGAAACACACCAGCTGGCCTTCTCAAAACTACACTCACTCTCTGCCTTCCTTCTATATGGCGTTTTAACTGATATGTAAAATGAAACACCTTTAAAAAAAGTTATTGTACACCATTTATTTTAAGATATCTGGTTGCATTGGAACAGATATCCTATTTCAAATTGGGGAATCTCAGTAACAGTTCTGGTTTATGCAGGTCTGTGAATGTTATTTCATATTTTGAAAATGGCCTGAATCGTGCTTCTATAGAGACGTAACTGATATTTCTCCAGTTTTCAAGGATTAAGAAACAAACAAACAAAGAGGATTATGTTTATTACAGAGCTCCGAGTAAAACTTCTATCTTATGCTATCGTCTAAGATTCTCATTCACTATTTCTCTTAAACATTAATCATGGACCATTCTTTCCGTATTTTCGCTCCTCGCAACTGTCACATGATGGTTATTCAGTGAATGTCTGTTTCTAGAAATACCTTTCTCAACTGTAGTGGGGATTCCTAACATTCTAGAAACTTGGAAGGGCTTTAACTGTTGGCAATATGCTTTACTCTGAAACAAGTTTAGACCGAATAAGAAGTTACTGCTCGTCAAACCCAAACATTCTAAACACCCTCTACTTCAATGTTACCCATTCTGTCTCTTCGTGTCTGTCTCCCACATTTCTGTTACACTCCCTCTTGTTTCTTCTCCAGTGCTTCATCTTTCATGTTTTTCTTTTTCATTCACCTGTCACTCCTAGTTTTTCATCCCCCTTCCTCAGCTTGTCAGCCTTTGAACTATATGATCAGCCCCTATGCACCCCTCTCTGCCGTCCGGTCTCCTCTGGCCTGAGACTGTGGACTCAACTGAGGAGACGAGATGGGCAGATGTTTACCCTACGCTCTGCTGTCACAAACTGTTCACTTCAATGCAACACACCAAGCACCGGCACTCGTGTGACGAGTAGCAAAAATAGCCAAGAAGAACTACATTCCCTTGAAGACTTTTGAGCAGATTTGGGTCAGACATGGTATGATTTTTGTCGAGCGAGCTATGTGGAGTTAGCGGCTTAAAACTCAGCTGAAACTCTTCAAAGATAAGACCCTAAAAGTCTGGTCTGTGAGAAGTTGTAACAGTTTAGAATCTCTGTACTTCCACTGAAGAAGGGGAAGAACAGTGATTACTCTTTTCAAGCTTGTTATTTGTCTCTTTTCCTGTTAATAAAAAGTCTGGGATTTGAGTTTTATTTTGGGCTTTTTGACAGTTACGGAGCCATTGAGGTTTTAATGGATACTTAATGACTTCTGCACGAAACATTACAAAGAAAGCCCCTCGGGTATCCTAACTGTCAGCCAACGGAGGTCCCTGTTTGTAGTGCGCATACACTTAATGGTTCAGAACATGAACGGTATTTTTTTCTACAACATTGCCTTCCCAGTTGAGACTTAATAATCACAAAGGTCTCAGCCTCGGTGAAGACAAGGACTCACGAAGAGGTCTTAATAAGATCCGTGTTCAGATACACACTGTACGCTTTGCATCACAGTGGATGAAGATGCTTTTTTGAGCTTCTAAAAGCTGATACTGTCATGTTAAATATTTCAACATCTAAATGTCTATTGACAAGCTAACTTCCTGTGATTAGTCCATGTCTGGAATTATCATCGCTATCTTATCAGTAATTGACCTGGTTTTCAACGTCTCAACCTCTCAATGCCCACAACATCCCAATAACACGTCAGGCCACTGAACTGAAGAGAAGATTCAGGAAACTGGGCTTTAATTAAGATATTAAGTTGTCTGACTTGCAAATGATATTTCAACATATTGTACAATAACAATAACAACAACAATTTGTACTTGTTAATCCCAGAACCACCTGTTTCCATCAACTGGACAGGCTGAAATCCCCCTGCACAGCCACTCAACCAGACACACATGGTTCTGTTTGAATTCCCAAGAGCAGATTGTAGTATATATGATTGACTTTTATTAACCTTTGACATTTTTACGTCTAGCTCACACCGCGTTATCTTGTCCCTGATTTATTTTCACAGATGTTTTTTGGAGCTCTAAAACAAGCCCAGATCAGAGGCAAACCTGTGTTCGATTTGCGCTCTGAAATCGGGGCTCAAGCACTATGTGTGAACGAAAGCCAAGAAGATGGCTGATGCTGTCGAGGCATCCCATATATCTAGCGGGTTAAATAATAGAATCTAACAGTGACTAGTGTAAGCCACGAGAGCCAATGTCAGAGGTGAAACCTTGGTGAGGACTCGTCTGTAAGAATAAAACTAAGAACACAGACCAATGCTGCTGTTACACAAAGGACACTGGCCTTAAGTAACATTTGACAGACAAGAAAAACAAATCTATACATAAGCATTTCTACTGTCTGTCATAGCATGTCTGCAAAACTAGATCACCTGTGTTATATATTCATCCCATATGTAGGGATGGCAATGGAATTGGCTTTGGAACTGGTGCTGATGATCCTGAAGGAAAAAAGTGTCTGAGGTCATTAACATAAATCCTTAGAAGTGCATGCTCGGTGAACTACAGAGTCGCTCCATGTGGCCACAATACCATGCGGTGTAGGTGCTTTATCGGGACACTTTGACTCAGATAAATCAATGTCATCTCTTTAGCCTAAAGGGAAGCCAAAATGAATCCAGCGATATCAGAAAGATATCAACAGTCTCAGAGGGCTTTCACTGCTTTGGACCTGTGTGGTCAAGAAAGCCACAATCTCTGGTCTGGAGCCTTTACATTTTGCAGAGCCTAGGGCACTGATCATCGCACATTACTGCCCCAAGCATTCAAAACGACACAGCTGAGGTTTACATTTTATATTTTATCTTTCACCATCTAGTGTGTGTGATAGCGTCGATGAGTAGATGACGAGGGAAGAAAGCGGTAGCTTGAGGGCACTGGTAGCATTTTGCTTTCGTATTTTCTTCTCTGTTGAAGTTAATCTGTTACTCCCTCCGACAGACAGAGTAACAAAGACACGACGGAAGGGAAATGGCATGGAAAATGATCATTTACTCTGCTGTTAGTGAGAAGTTCTCTCCTGAAGAGGGCAGGTAAACAACAGGAAACAAACTTGGGAATCCGGCAAAGAAATGGCATGGAGCCCAAGTTGGTACAGCTGCACGTACACATGAGGGCCCCCCGACACACACACACACACACACACACACACACACACACACACACACACACTGTCTCGCTCTCTTTGTCTGTCTGTCTCTCCCTCTGTCTCCCCCCTCCCGAGTGGCTGTTTTTGTGGATTGTTCTCCAGCCGTTGTCATAGCAACTGTGATGCAGACAGCCCGAACAGGCTGCCTGTCTGCTTGGATATGTCAAGTGTGTGTGTGTGTCTGATAAAACGCCAGAGTGCTCTCGGCTCAAAGCGGAAGTGTTTTGAGAATTATGTAATGTCCTCTTTTTTAAAGGGGGAAAAGTCGGGAAGAAAATAAAAAATCAAATCTTTACGTCTCTCTGTCTGTTTGTTTGTCAGTTTACCAGGGCGGAGCAGTACACAGATTTACAGTGGGAATAAATATTTGAATGTGTGTGCAGGTAGTTCAGTGAAGAATCTATTGGCTTTACAGAATCTTAACTACGCCTAAGATGTTGTTAAACACACTAACACTGAGCCAGGCTATGGGGGGTTGATGTGATCCTCTCTCCTGTGTGTAAAGTTTCCACTGAAGCTGTGGGCTTCATGGCAGCAGCCACCCTGTACAGATGGGGTGAGAGGGAGGGGAATGGGGCAGAAAGGAGGAGGAGAACAGAGGGAAGGGATGGGAGGGGAAAGCAAAAGAGTAGAGGGAGAGGGTGGGATGAGCCTGATGGGTGCGAGGGCGGGAGGTTGGGCTCAGTGCCAAGTGGGAGGTGTGCGAGTCCTTGTGATGCTGCCATTCTCCCACACAGCGTCCTCTTATTGGACAACATAAGGGGGCTATAAATAGCCCCCTAATCTGCAAAAGACAGAGCTAAAAATAGAGATGGGAGGGGGGGCAGTTGAATTAAGAGTTAGAAAGAAAGTAAAAGTTTTTTGAAAGTCTGGCAAAATGTTAAAAAATATGTTTTCATGTTTAATTTATTCAAATATGAACTGTCTTGGGAAAATTTGAATAAAACCAACAATAATGAGGGTTATTTAGTGCTGATTCACAGGGTACTTGGAGGGACCACAGTGGGTTTGAACCTCACAACCTTCCATTTGTGAATATACCAGGTGTGTGCGTGTTATATGAGTGCTTATAGTCAGGAAGCATAAATGTGGTCATATAAATAACACCAACTATTTATTCTTTAGTTAAAGTTTTTTCTTGGATACTATTATGTATTCAATTGTTCAAATCATCTCCCCCCTCGATTCAGAAATGCACATCAGTGGGTTTCCAATAGTCACCAATGGTGTTAAGATCAAAAACACACCCTGTGTGTCTGAAGTTGTCCAAACATCTCTTAAGCTGGAAATTGAACTCATAACATCTTGCACTTTGAGATTGGCACCCCGATGGGAGATGGGCAGTCCACTGACAACCGACATGTAAACACACCTGCTTGATGGAGGTTATTAAATATTTGATATCACTTTACTTCTCATATTTTGAACTAATTTGTCAATGTTTGTACGGCTCCCATGAGCAATTAAACTCTGAATGTGAATAATCAATAATATTTATAACTGGCAGTAAATACCTAATAGTACAACGCCCTGAAAGGATATTAAATAGTGGATTGATATATTGATATAATAGTCTACTTGTTTGATTCTTATTAAAGGTAATTATAATTATGTACAACAGTTACAGACATTGTTTGTAATTGCCTGCTATCTGCTGCTATCAGGTATAGCAACTTTCTTCCTCCTCAGCGTTCAGGTCCGCGGCGTCTGTGTAGATTTGTTTGTGCTTTTGTGCAGCTGCAGTCAGCCTGCCTTTGTTTTGTATGCATTAAATCCAAAATGGAGCCACAACTTGAACCGAGAGGAGTTGACTGAAGTTGAAACTCAGCTGGTGTATCTTCATTTCCTGTTTGTTTTTGCTTTGCTTTACTTTGTGTGTTTGGAGTGACTCAAACTGTTTTTATGCCTTAATCTGACACATATCCGTATTTCTGAAAAGAGTATCAAGTCAATACCGAAAATCCGACCAGGGCAAAATAACAATAAATATTGACTGAATTTCTTTTCCATTCCTGATAAACAAGCATTGATGTTGTGCAACAGAGTGTCAGTGTATTGGTTAATTGTATTAAAAGGTCATTAATCTGTTCCTCTCTCACAAGAAAGAGCTAAACAGTCACTGCTTAAACTCTGCAAGCATGTTGCAATGATGATATACAGTATGTCAGATAGTAATAAATGTTAACTGTGATGGATTATCTGTGTCAAGCAAGTTACATGTCTCTCCAAATCATTCCGTACTGACATTTTAATGGTTGGCAGTTAAGTAAATTGCAAGCAATTTATAGTGAAAATCCTCACCAAAAACTCAGAGTGAAGAAAATGGCAATCTAGAGGTGAAATCGGTGCAGGAACTGAGCGTGAAGTTCCATCCTGATTTTCAACTCTTCAGATAAATCTTTTTATGTCTTCTGATCTCCTCTCCTCTGCCCCTGTCTTCTTCCCACTCATTCATAGCTCTCTCAAGTCTCTAATTATGTTCAGTAGCTGAGTGAGTTTGGAGGGTGGGAGTGTGTGTGTGTCTGTGTGTGTGTGTGTCTGTGTGTCTGTGTGTACTCTACATTTGCCAGCATGTTTAAGCCTGTAATTACTACTCTTTAAGATGACAAAAATTCTAAGAAAATGTCATAAAGAGCAGGGCTAGGCGTGTGTAAGAGTGCCAGGGGGGCACCACAGTTTTCTTTGAAAAATAACCTTTGCTTTGCTCTCTCTGGAAAGTCATGGAAATGTTGCAGCAGTGAAAAAAAGGTAAATTGTCATGAATTAGTCCTACATGTCTTTATGTCAGGACTTTATTGGGACTGGCAGGCCAGTTACAGAGAAAGGGTTGGGCTTGCTGAGTATGATGGGTCTGTATTTGCAGTTGTGTGAGTGCTTGTGCTGTGTGTTTTAGAAAGTGACTCATCATTTGTATTGGTGCACGTACAATAACCAAACATCCATCCCAACCCAGTGACGGACCAGGGCAACTCTCTGTATTCGCTGTGCCTCTCACTGGGCCTTTCTTTTCTTTCTTGCTTTAGTCCATCTTGTTTTTTATTCTTTCTCTTCCTTACCATCTTGTGTTATCCAACACATGCTCTATTTCTTGCATACTTGCAACTCATTCAGTCTCTCTGCAGACAGACTTGCAGTATGTGTCTTTTATATGTTCTTAATGCCAAGAGGGTTGCGTCTCAGCTTCATCACAGGCAAGGTGAAACCACCTCGTCACTGGCTGCAGGTCATGCTGGCTAACCAGCAGTTTCCATTGCAGCTCAAACACTCAACACTGTATCAGTGTCAGAAATGAAGATTTCCAACTGGGAGAAAAACACCATTCATGTCAACTCGTTTTAATTAAGCGAGGCATGTCCCTGATAAAAGACACAACTTTTCAATGACTGTATAGCTGTTACGTTTAATACATAGAGTTTGTATGATCGTGATGAACATCTACTCAAAGATTTAACGAAAATGTGCCAATTTAGACTTTTTTTTTCGTTAAATGAATAAATGAAAAATGCTTTATTGCATAATATAAACCCAATATTAATTAGAGGAAAATACTTTATAATAAACATTGGATAAGGTTTCTAGTCTTGGTCAGTCCCCCCCTCCACCTTCTTCCCATCAATCACTCCTATGTTGCCGTCTGTTCCAACTTTGTCGCCATCTCTCTATCTGTCTCGTTCTCCTTGCTTTCCCTCTCTGACTGTCATTCTCCATTTATGACCAGCATGTGATGTGTACCCTGTGATGGACATGGCAAGATGGCCGCTGTTGCCCTGGTAACAGAATGAAGACCTGGAAGAGAGATATTTTTCTTTTTAGTTGATTGTTCAGGTTATTGGGGGGATGGAGTGAATATGTGAAGAGCGCAGCAGGGTCACAGGGGGAGAGACTGTCACTGTTGACATCAGCACTAAAACCTGAAAGTAGTGCTGATAATTCATGTCTTTATACGGTGGAAGTCTGACTGTGATATGCACACCTACTCTGAGATTCCATGTACATTGACATTGTGTGTCTTTGGGACTTTAGGAGCAAAATTGTGTGTGTGTGCGAGTGTGTGTGCATGTGTGTGTGTGTGTGTGTGTGTGTGTGTAAGGGAGCATGGGTTGTGGTCTTTCGCTGTCTGTCTTGATGTGGTGTTGGATTAGGGGGGTTACATAATGCGCTCTGAGCTTCAAGCAGCATACGCTAAGAGGATTACCACAAGTCAACTAAAGACACTGGTACACACACACACACACACAGACACAGACACATACAATTGTGTTGTCCTCAACCTGAGTCATTTGTTTGTGTGAACACAGACACTCTATATTCAGACACAAATAGAGACAGTCACAAATGCGGAATATCTCTGACAGGTGTTATGTAATAGTGGAATTCTCATCTGTTCTTCAGAGGTCATCACACTTAGTTTTTCTCCAACAGCAACAAGGTACATTTTATGAGGCACACTTGCAACATCCTAGAGGGCTGCTCCCGCTACATGTTGAAGAAACACTTTGTGCCTTTCCTTGAAATACGCTTTATATTTGTATTTAGTAAATTCACTCTCTAAAACGTACTAATATGTTAAATGCATTTACTAACTCACAGAGCTTTTGCAAAGATCCATGTCTAGGACGCTGTTGTTAGTGTTAATACAATCACATTATATGCTTCTTAGCATACATTGACATGTGCACACACACACACACACACACACACACACACACACACACACACACACACACACACACACACACACACACACACACACACACACACACACACACAGTCATCATGTAGACAGGTCTCACAACTGCTGTCCGTTGTTGTCACCAGGGCTACTAAACCTTTGAACTTGTTTATGCATAGAAGCTGAACTTGTAGCACCTTTGCCAACTAGACGAGTGTCTGATGTTGTGAGTGCACAATCACTCAAACTGGAGAGTGTGTGTTTAGGTTTGCATCCACTTGCTTTTCACATAGTAATCATTGTCAGTGATGGCAAACGTTCTGAAAACGTGATGGTACCTGAAGTATAGAAGATACAGTAGATGCCGTATATTGAACGGAAACAACATGCAGAATGACTGCAGCAGATGCAACAGGACAACTTGTGGAAAAAACAGAGGTCAGTGTTTGATGAGGAGCAGAATAGGTGGTTATTAGGATGAGAGACAACCGGTGTCTAAATGAGTGAAAATTGGTGTTTCTGCTCTTGTAAAATATCCACTTTGTTTGTGTCTTCCAACGTCTAACCAGAGAATGTCTCTCTGTGACTCTGCAGAGCTACACGGTTGTTGTCTTTGGTTTTATTGGCAGACAGAAGAGCGAATGTCAGTAGACAATCAAACAGCGACGAGACGAGATTTTCCACTAGGGCTAATTAATCAATAACGGCTGTCCTTAAAATCAAATGTACTTCATAAAAAGGCACCCCAAAAAGGCCACAGTGTCATAATGAACAGAAAGTATTTGTACAAATCAGTAACTTTAGCAAAGCTTATCTTATCCCAGTCAAACCCCTCCCCTGCTGCAAGCGGACACAAACACACAAGTGAGCATAGCAGCTTTCCTGGCTGCTCTGTCATCACAAACATCTGTACAGATGTGTTATGTTAAAGTCAAAATTAAAAAATATGCAGGTATATTGTGGAAGAATAGCAGGACAAAAGAGTTAAAACACTGAAGTCATATATGTTCAGAAGTTTTTTATTAGCTGAACTTGAGGGTTTATTTTTAAATGATTTCTTTTGATTTAACTATTATTTTAGTATTGATTTCGGTGACAAGACACCAATCATTTAGTGACAGTGGTACAGACCACGAAATTTCTTGAATTGAACACCCATGCTGCATTGTTATAAAGGCTTTTTTTTATGTCAGGTTTCATAGCTCCTATAAGCTTTTTTCCCGCTTTTCATTTTCTCCCCACAGCAGTCCTGTAGTTGAAGCCTTTGTGAGGAACTGAGAGGAAGCATGGTTCCCTCACTGTGTGTGTGACGGATCTGCTTTATAGTGATTGACTATTGGTGTTCTTTAAATCCACTTTCACCTTGTGGATGTGGATTAATTTAGCTCATATGCTAACAGCACATGCTGCACTGTGTCATAATATAGCAGGAGCAAATGAACCACACTAGCAGAGGCTCATTCCTAAATGTGTGTGTGATTGTGTGTACGGGGGTCGGGAACAGCATTTTTTGGGGAGGCAAAGAGATTCACTGAAAGGGGGAAGTAAGGCCATGGAGGGGGGCCTTGTAGCAGCTCAGGCATTTTATAGGTGCGTAAAAAAGGACCCTCAAGGAAGGAAGTAATGATAGACCAGACCCTCCCCCAACACACACACACACACACACACACACACACACACACACACACACACACACAATTCTCAATAAAATGTGTGATGAAAAGGACTTGATGG
>CAAKHC010019551.1:89126-144938 GCA_901007825.1 Macroramphosus scolopax | reverse complement strand
GCATTTTATAGGTGCGTAAAAAAGGACCCTCAAGGAAGGAAGTAATGATAGACCAGACCCTCCCCCAACACACACACACACACACACACACACACACACACACACACACACACACACACACACACACACACGCACACGCACACACATACGCACACTCCATTCTCTGAAGTGATTGACCTATCTCTCTCTCTCTCCTCTCCTTTCCTTTATCCCTTCAATTAGTCTATCTTTAACAATACACACACACAGAATCGATGATCATCCGTTGAGCCGTCACCAGATGTGAACAAGAGCAGCAGGAAGTGAGTTGAAGAAGAGCAAGAGAAAAAGAGAGAAGGCCTGTGTGTGTGTGTGTGTGTGTGTGTGTGTGTGTGTGTGTGTGTGTGTAGGAGAGGTGTGTTTAGTGACAGAGCAGTGTGTGAAATGCAAGGCAAGTTAGTCTGCGATGCTAGCAGGTGAAGAATGACGCTTATGTTATTGATAGAGTGAGAAGGTCTCCCATTATAGACTTGATGCAGTGATGACAGGAAATCAGTGAGATTGTACACTTGCTGGTCAATTCATCAGGTGAACCCAAATAAAACTAGAAAACTGGGAGAGAACAGACCTCCGCCAGGGCTGATAGCTGTCACGTAGGTCCGGATATATTTGCAAAAGTGTTATAAATATGCTGTAATTTGTTCATTAAGGTCAGTTTATATTTAATTAATTAAGAACAAATAGGATATGAACTGAAACGTGGCCAATGAACACAATCAAACACATTGTGAATGAACATATCCAATCTTTGCTGCTCTACTAGAATTTCGATTTTTAAACTGTGGCATCAATGTGATTTCAGCTAAGTTTGAAGTGATCACTCAGAGAAAAAGTTAGGAACAACAGAATATACCAGCTTTGTCATGTCCGTCAGTTTCCATGGCAATTAAATGTTCTGACCGGTATCAACACAGTAGGTGATATAGAGGTATGTCCCTCGCTCGCAAGGCAGTATGCTAGAGGAACTGGCAGGGGTATGTCTAGAAAATTGCTTGTTTTGACAGTTTGGTTTTTTAAATGACTGGAAGTGCCAGTACAGCTCTAACAGTCAGCCTACGTCGGGAGTTCACATTGGGAGCGGCTTGTTTTTGTGTAATCCTGCAGGCAAATTGGTACACGAAGAGCAATCACTAATGCAAAAAAAATCATGTTTTCACTTTGTTAAATGCATCTGCCCCAAATTTGATAGCTTCTTCCTTGGCCCATGCTACACCCCCAACAAGTTCGGTGAAAATCAGCATCATATTTCTTGCATAATCACTGCATACAGGCAGGCAGACAAAACAATGCTGGCAAAAACATGACCTCCTTGGTCGAGGTAACATAAGCAGTGTAGTAAAACAGCCCAACAATAATGGGATGGATCAAATATTAGGAACACCTCTCAGTACAATTCAACGGCTGCACAAAACTTACCATTAAATAATCAGCACCTCTCAAGCACATTCAATATAAACTTTAGTTATTCCACTTTAAGGGATGATGTATTACCTCGCATCCGTTCTATCTATAGTTGGTGTACCTAATGATTTGGCAGGTGAGTTTATACCAGTGAAAAAACACTTAAATAGCTATGAAATGGTGCATTGCTGCCACCATCTGTTAAGCAACTTGGTTCAGTAAAAAAAAAAAAAGTTGCACTCTTGTCCTCCTGTCACGTATTTCATGATGTAATAATATCTGATCACATACTATCAGCTATAGGTGCTGTCAGTAAAGCATTTCTCAAATGTCTATTTTGTATTTGTGGTGTGTTCCTGGCACACAGCATACACACATGAACATGTCGGTGGTAGTACCTGTTGTCCATGTTTATAAAATGCAACTTTAAAACTGTATTGAGAGTTCTTAGACAGCAGCAGATCTATTTGGGCACTGCCTCATCAAAGCTTCATGTATCCTCACCTCACTCCCTCTCTTTTGATCACTGAGGGATTATAAAAAGAACACCAAGTGTTCTAACTACGCTTTTACCTCCAAATAAAGCTGTTTAATGTCGTGGTTGCTGGCTTGTTTACAGCCCGTCTGATTGAATGACCTCTCATGTTTCTATTACTGTGGTGTGTACAGTGTTATCACAACTGTTAGAAATGATGGCCAAAACTATGGAAATAAAACGCAAGTCATGATAAATTGGAATCTTCGTTTAATAGGTTAGAACAGCCATTTAGGCGGCTCTGTCTCGCCAACTGTGTCTGATGCGAGTTCAACATGCTGTATCAGCAGAAAGCCGCTGATAAAAGGCAGCCAGAGCCGACATTGCGCGACACAGTGTGAAAATGATGGGCAATGGCCACGGACACTCTGTCACAAGCAGTGGCAGCCTGAATCAATGAGGCTAGATTAGACAGTTGGTTTAGTACAAAAGAAACAGTGCTGATACCGCCTGGAAAGTTTTGTAAAGAATTTGGATGTCTCTGGTCTGAGAGTTCAAGGGAAGAGAACATTCTTTCTCACACAGGAAACATCTAATTTCGTTTACATAAAAGTTTGACAAATGCACATCTGTCATGTGACATATTGTCACTATTGTCATGACAGGTGTTGTAATGACTTTGTAAACCTTTATCTAAAATCATTGGCATATATGTACAGTAACATCTACGACAGCATTTTGAATTACGCATTTCTTGGTTAGGTGAAAAGCAATGTCACTGTGGCATCACCGACAGGTTTTAAGAATCTTTATTATTTGAATATGATAATAGATCTCAACACCAGGGCCCAAGTGTGATGATGTAGTCAGTATGTCTTTCATTGTCTACGTTGGGATGTAGGTATAAACCTGTACATGAATGATACTTCATATGAACTTGAAGGAGCATTGGCATTCATTGACATTAGATATCTACCAATGTCCGTCTACAGGACTGCACAGGGGCTGGCCGCTCCTGCGTCTTACCCCCAGATGGAGGCTTACTGTGGAGGCTGTTGTGGCATCTTAAGTTGCTCAGAGCAACACTTTCAAATGTACAAACTTTCAGGACAAACATGAGCCTTGAACTTTACTAGGAGGTAATGCTTGACACTTAGCTCTTGCTCCCCGCTTGTTTTCTTTCTTTGCGTCGCAAGTTGATCCATTGCTTACCATGTCTTAATTTCCTCTTCTCTTCTCATAAATTATCAAGAAGCTTCTCTCCCTGCTTCTCTTGCTTTTCCTCAATCTCTTTTCTTTCTCTCTCTGTCTCTCTCCCTCTCTCTCTCTCTCTCTCTCTGTCTCATTATCACCCTCTCTCGCTCTGCGCCCAGCCAGCCACAGGAATGTATCTCGAGGAACGCCTGGCGAGACGAACTGGATCAAACGAGTTCAGAGCAGCGCTGGAGCCCGGCTGTCTCTCGCTCTCTCCTCACTTCCATCCCTTCGCCCGCTCTCTTCTCGTTTTCCTCTGCGGTCCCCCTCCCGTTCCCCTGTCTCCTGCTCCATGTTTTCTATCCGTCTGTCCCCCCTTCACGTCTCCCTCTTCCCTCCTCGTTTCCTGCAAACCCTTTCCCTTTCGCTGCTCTTTTTCTTCTCTCCTCTCTTTTTTCCCTTTTGAGTCTTTCTCACTTTGCTTCTCCCTTTCTCTTGTCTTTCTCGTCTATTTCTCCAGCATGATAGAGGGACAAAGAATTCTTTTGAATGCCTTCGCGTGTAGGAGGTGGACCTCAAGGGAGGGGATCGTGTGGATGTCTGCCGTGTGTGTATGTGTGTTAGCCTCTGTGTATCTGTTCATGTGCATGTTAGAGCCCTTTAGCCCAAAGCCTCAGTTGTAAGAGAGGGGAATGCAATTTGAGACAAAGACACACACATACACCTTCCACACATCAGACAGCAAGCCATGTCGCTCTCTCCAGTCTGTCTGTCAGTCACTCAGGCAGCACTCCTAATTGGCTTATAATGCCCTTGTTGCCATAGAAGGACCCTTTTGCCCCACCCCCCACTTCTTTCTGTGAGCCTGTTTGTTACTCTTCAAAATAGGCCGTCAAGCATGGGGGTTAATATCTGTGTGTGTTTGTGTGTGTGTGTGTGCATTCATGTGGGAGTTAAGGGGTGGGTTCAGAGTCAGGTCTCCCCCAGGGGCACAGGGATGCACTCCCATCTTTGTCTGGGGGACAATAGAGAGCCGTGTGTGCGTGCGTGGTTGCAGTACAAAGTTAATAAACATCTATACAATCATGTGTTCATGCTTTTGATCTGTGTGTACTGCTTCAAGCTTGTGTGTGTGCGTGTATTTACAAATTAAATGTGTGTGCACACTGATAATTGGTGTCTTGTTTACGTATGAGACTGGTGACTCCTAACAGATTCCAAGGTCAAAGATCTTCCTGTCCTGACTTGAGTCCTGCTGACTGCCTATTAGAGAGTAGCTTATTCGCTGGCCAGATACGAGCAGACCAGATTAAAATAGTGTTGTTGTATAAAATGGTTCTTGGAATCCTGTTTTTACAGGACGTTAAATAAAAACAAATCTACTAACTGACCAACTCTCTTACTCAGCTCAAATGACTCTTACCACCGCAATGTTCAATTAAAATCTTGAGGCTGGAAAATAATGGCTCCTTCATTGAACATGGACACATCAGTGTACAATGAGATGATCTTACATACACTATCCTGCTGCTGTAAATGCTGAACTAGTGCAGTGTGTCTATTCTACTACAAACATGTATCCCTTTATAATCCACCATTTACTCCTGAGTAGCATTTTCAGATTTTTTTCTGTTATTTTTTACATTAATGAAAATGTTTTTTCTCGTTTAAGATGTAATGTAGCAGTTGAAACTGCATGGTTAGATTTGGGATTACCTTTATTCTTATCTTATAACTGGCTTTATCAGTGTCTTAAAATATGTAGAATGCTAAATATACAGCATTGACATATAATGAAGTTATTAAGGTTGTAAGCAAATAGTTATTTATCTACACATCCAGTAGGCACGTTAGAGTCCCATCTTGGCTTGCCTATGAGTTCTATTGTGGTGTTCACTAACTTCTGGCTACTGGGGCCAGTTGCAGCAACAGGGCTTACGCCTGATCTTAAGCTCAGTCGGCCGTAACTTGCTGTTCTGATTCTGAACTTACAGTTACACAGATTGCACCATTAAGGTGTAAGGCTTAAGCCTGCTTTGCACTAAGACCTGGCATAAATCTTACACTACTTACGCGTACAAATGTGCTGACGCGACTCGGTTCGGTTTGGCTCAGGAAGTCAGTCCAGAGTGGCTGGGATTTGCCTTTCCATTACAACAGGGCTACCCACTTGAAGGTGCGTCTTTAAACTGGTAATGAACTTGTATTTAGTCGATAAAGCAGCAAGCCAATTTGCAGTTTTAAATAGTGATGTAAAAGAGTAACTATTAACTGTATTTTTCCTATACCTTCTTTTGATATTTAAAGGCTTTTATTCTGAGGCAGCAAAATCCTGAAATGTTTGGTTGTCATCAGTAACTTAACATGACTCTGTTAGGGCTGAAAAATACCAAGAATCAGTAAAACAATTCAGATATTGGAATGTACAAACCGAGGCACAGGATCGAAACTATACTTCAAATCGCAGAGGTTCAGTTAAAAGCTATAAAAGCACTTAAAGCTGAAACGCAAAACGTCTCCCCCACAGGCGAGAAATGACTCCCCTTACACACTTGTTTGAGGGGAAGAGGTGGGGTTGTCATGGGTTGGCTGACTCAACCACTGCAGCCCGCTTGGAGACGGGTCCGGCATGCTTTGGCCCCGCTCCAGAGAAGGTACACCTCCGGCACAGCTCGACACAACTAAACGTGGTTAAGCTGATAATAGAAATCCAGATCAGCGTGGAATAGTTGGAGCTTGTATGGACAGAAGTGGAGTTGAAAAGCCCTACCAGTCAGGAGCAGACTTTAAATCTGTGGCATTGCTGCTTATTTTGACAACTTTAGTGTGAACCACATTCATCTGAGGAGATACATCGCTGTCTTCGGGCAAATGGAGGATACGGGAACTTTTTGTGGGGATCGATACGCGTCACTAAGATCTGGTTCAGTTAAGACTAGGCGCAAGTTTGGTTGGTGCAACCAACATGAAGTCCTTTCCAAAAACAGACTTAGCAGTTAGGTCCAGACTTACTAAAGACAGTTGGCGCAACTGGCCCTGGCTTTTTAGTTGCTGAAATGTCTGCTATTTTCTCCAGCTCGTTGCTAACTGGTTTTCTGTTTGGTGGTGGGCAGGTGGTGTCCATGGGTTTATAGCAGGTTCGCTCAAAGCAGCTCTAGGTGGATCTACAAAGAGGGTTAATGAGTGCGATTAGAGTGAACCATTGCCGTACATCCAACCAAAACAATCAACTCAAAGCTGCTTAAATTGCTCATCTGAAATGCCGCTTGAGTATTGAGATGAACATACATATATTATTACTCCATAAAAAACTCCCCATCAAAATCTTCAAATCTTTAACTTCGCCTTCCTCGTTATTGAAAATTCCAGAATATGCAAACACTGGTGATCAGTAACCCTACTTCAATGAAAAGTCCATTCCCAGTGTGCACTGTAAGTATTTATTAATAATATTTAGTAATATAGTGAGGTTTTCTTTATAGTAGTATATGTTCAGTTTAGTCATACCCGAGTTAAACCTAGCTTGTGAGAAGTGCTCCAGAGGAGAGTTGAATTTATTCAGTAAACCAGTTTCCTGTGTTCCGGCTCTGTAGCGAAGCCCTGTCTTTTAACTTGCAATTCCTCTTTGTCTATCTCTGTCTGTTTTCCTCTGTGTGTGTGTGTAAGACATACCTCTTTAACCACATACCGTTTGAAATAAGGAAGTAGCCTGCCATCTTCTCATTCGCTGCTTTAGTGGGCTGTGGGCGGGTTATGGTCATTGTGACTGAGCACGGGATAAAAGCCAAGGCGGGCTGCGAGTTTCAAGATGATCTCCTAACAGCACACACACACACACACACAAAGAATGAACAACTGTGTGACAGTTCAAGAGAGATGAGCTGTGTCTGAGAGGGTGATCGGCTGGGAAGACAACAGAGATGCAATAAATGTGGAATGAAATGAAGGAGGGGCGGTATAGCAGTCTCAGATGCAGATTGGATATCATAGGCTGAAGAAGGAGGCAACAATGATGGCACTTAGTGCTGGGAGAACAAGACAAGAGCGAGGGAAATTGGAGATTTGAAGGAGCGAGGCGATGGAAAATGAGAGTGAAAAGGTTGATACAGAGGACACGTGGTGATGGAGGAAAAGCAAAAAAAAATGACGAAAATGATGGCGGTAGGAGGGGGATATATTGAAAGGGCGGAGAGGTGGAAGGGGAGGAGGAGAAGAGCGCTGTATGTCAGCGAGAGAACAATAAGAGGCGTTCATGACACATCTCCAGGGGTATCGACTTGACGTGTTCCTCCAAAAAGGACCTAAAATAACAAATAACTTCCTCTGTTGCTTTATTTCTCTGCCTGGCTTTCTCTGTCTCATACACTGTTTCTCACTTGACATAGATCAAACCATTCAGACACTGTGCATGTGTGTACACGCACAAACATTGGTGAGCAAATGTCTAGTAAAGAGCAAATTGGTTGTCTGTCTACCTGACACTGTCGTCTTGTAAATATAAATGTCCTAAACTCACGCACTATAGTATAACCTATAGCCTCCTATTGCTACACTCACGTACTCCTCACCATACGCTGAATGTCCACCTCCGAAAAACAAACACAAACACTCCGATTGTGGAGAGATGGAGAGACAGATACAGAGAGGGAGAGTCCTGTTCTAATGTTCACTCACATGAATAAGTGATGGTGTTAAGAAGCGACAGTCTGGGTGGGAGGGCGGTCAGGCAGTGGGGGTTTGAGTGTGTGTGTGTGTGTCTGTGTCTCTGTGTCTGTGTGTGTGTGTGCACGCACACACACACTTATTTTTTGCATGAATGATTCCTCAGGACCCCAGAACCAGTGCTTTGGAACAAAGCCTACCGCTGGTGTTGGTGGTGTCTGTGAATGTGTGTGTACGCAGCAGCGTGTGTGCTCATTGTGTTTCATGGCATGTGTGTGACATGCGGATGTTTATGGCCTGGGGGCGTGAGGGGAGAGAGAGTAGGAGGACTACAGATCGGGAGGGAGGACCAGTGAGGAGAACAGGGTGAAAAAGAGAGAGATGTTGAAAGCAAGCCGCAGGCAGTCTGTGTGCTCTCCCGCTTTACTCTCCCCCCTCTTTTTTTCTCTCTCTCTCTCTCTCTCTCTCTCTCTCTCTCTCTCTCTCCTTATTGTGAGCCTGGAGAGCAGATAAAAAGCTGTCCTAGTCTTGAGGACAATAGTGGCCATCATAGCTTTGCTGCAGAGTCTCGCCTACCTGCCTCCTCTTGTCTTTGTAGCACGATGAAAGTGTCTCATACGGGCGCATGCGACACACAGCCAGTCACTGTTTAGCTGCTTCTCATCTGAGTTCTTGTGTCACACCAAGCCCCCCACCCTTGCTCGCGCTAATCACATAAGCTCCTCTCACACATGCAGCTGCAGCGCCGCAGAGTTTGGTATCTGGGTAAGGTCGTACTTCTCTTTGTCCACACATTCTGTAAATCTCCTACATGGAAGGAAACTCTTTGTTGACTCACAAAACTGCTCTGGACAGATGAGGGGTGTTTTCTTCCTGTTCACCGTGGAGGCAGCACAGCTGGAGAACAGCAGCGAGTTGAAAAAATAACACCACAGAAGGAGAGGAGTAGAGTACTCACACAAATGCCTAACACTGACACCTGAACTGTCACTGTGCGCAGACAAAACAAGGCAATGACTTGTATAACATCAATTCTCAATACTGTTTCCACATCATTTAATCTCATTGTAATTTATGATGTGTATTAAGTCAATATTTATATTGATCTCAGCTCAGCTTAAAATTCATTAGTAGTAGATTAAGTACCTGAAGAATGAAAGACTTGTTTGAAGTGCAAGCAGGAAGTAAATAAGTACCATACTTTTCGCACTATAAGCCGCACCTTATTATAAGCCGGAGAAGCTAAATTGAATGATTTGTACATATATAAGCCGCACCGGACTATAAGCCGCGTTTTTTAATGTTTAATTACCGTTATTAACGTTTTCAACTGTTACCATTTAGCAATAATAGCTACAGAACATGTACTATGCTGTGTAAACTGTACTGTATCATATAGCGTTTCAGACACACAAACTTTTAAACTTTCTAACTTAAACGGTGGCTCCCAGCGCACGTACGGCAGTGATCTACTGCCAGATTGACTGCCTTTAATTTAAAAGCTGCATCACATGCATTTCTACGGTTGTTTTCCATAATGACGATGTCTCACAAACTGTCTCGCTTGTAAACGATGGACGAAGTCCTCTTTAAAACAATATGAACGGGGTTTATTCACAACAAGGTTGGTGGTACAAAAACAGGTGCTGGCTCTCTCTTTGTCTACTTGGTTCCTGCAATTACCGTAATGGCGGCTCCTGGCCGCAGGTACATTTTGTTACCGTATATGACATCGCTCTCGGAATGACCGTCTGTCTCGCTGTCGTTCTGTCTCTCGTACCACTCGCGGTTCCACTTTTACTTTTGCGCGCTGTTTTCCGGCCTCCGGAGGACTGTAACCAGTAAAATCCATAGATTTGTGATTTCCCCGATTGGCCGTTAGCTGTAAAAATCCGTAGATCAGCCGCACCGTTATATAAGCCGCAGGGTCGAAAAATGCGGCAAAAAGTCGCGGCTTAGAGTCCGAAAAGTACGGTATATTAAAATTGTCAGAATCCTTTTATATCCTGCAATGCAAAGCATTTGCAGCCGGGGAGTTTACATCTTGAGTCGTTCACATTCATGAGCTTAAATGACCCTTTTCGTGAACAATGTATCTGTTAAGAAGAAAGCAACAGAATGTTTGAATCTGTTAATGTTGCAAACATATTTCCCTGAATGCCTTTGCTGCAGCACTGAGGGGACGGCCTGATTGATGGTTTTTGAGAGCTTTCCCTTGCACTTTTTATTGGATGGTGAGTCTTTGCTAATGCTAACAACACAACAGAATGTAATGTGTCTACCTAACTTGACAAAACCTGCTGCCATACGATGTATCAGAAATAGCCTTGTTTTTGTGCTGCTGGCTAATGTAGTCAAGCATTTGAATTGTTTTACAGTATATTGATGTTTGGAAAATGTTTCCATCCCTAATGTACAAGAGTGCTTTTCATCTAAAGAATTCATGTCACTTTGGGCGGCTTTAAGAAAACAACTATACATATTGTTTTGAGAAGGTGAAAGGTATGAATGTGCTTGAAATTAATGAACGAATGTTAAGCTGCCAAGCAGACTCAGACATCACTCAGCCTTCTTCACGTTTCTTCACATACAGGAAGAACATTTGGAGTGGTCATGTATTGCAACTTCATCCACCTTTCAGTCCTCCAACATTGTGTTGTTTGCGCTTTCCGGTGTTTGTAGGCATTATTTTACTGATTAAGATTGGCTTCTCCGGCCGGTGGGCTTTTAACTCCATCAGACCCCAAAGTGTTTGCAGATTTTTGAATTTGAGGTGTGTGATGTGCCAGGTTATGGCTGAGTGTTTGTGTTGAGTGTACACAAAAGTATGTGTAACCCATATCATATTCATTATTGTGTATGTGTGTGTTGGTGTGTGTGTGTATAGCTACATTAGCAGATGTGTTTGGCTTAAAGTCATTTATATGGTAATGATGTCATTTACCTCTGAAATGCATCTTCCTCAACACTTCCAGCTACAGCTTACGGACACTGACAGAGCACTGTGAGTTTTTGTGTTTGCTTTTGAGAGGATAGTTTTTGGGTGCAACACCTGTATCCTGTAACATATTACGATGAATTGTATCTGCATGTGCATGTGTATGTATGAAGGCATATATCTACCCTATGTGTCTGTGTGTGTGTATATATTTGGGGGGCAGCATGTTACCTTACCATAAGTTACCTTATGTTGATAGAAATGTGAAATTGCCATGTTTGGGGAATTGCACAAGTCATTCGTCCAGCGTGAGTTAAAGCCTGCAGCCTTCGCTGATGGGCAGCAAACACACGCAAACAACCGTAATATTTCAGTCTAGAAAAGATGTAAAAATGAAAGATGCAATCCCAGACTTTCCTGCAGCTGTTTTAAAGAGCATATTGCAGGTTGGAGCCCCCATGGACTCAATGTGTAGGACAAACCTGCCTGCACCTGGAACTAGAGCCAGCCAGAAAGTTAAGAAACGGTGGGCTCGTTGTCCTGAATGTGCAGTCTGTGTAAACATGTTCAGTAATAGATTAATAGCCACAGTTCTTATGAGTACAGATGACATCCCCATTCTCAGATATGGCAGCCACCACGTCTACCACCTTGGCATACAAACTGGATAGGCAGAATGGGTGTGAGCTATAAATTAATTTTAATGACGTTCATCCAGAAGGAAGCGATCCACTGCAGAATCTACCAAAGCAACATCCACCCTGATTAGAACACCAGCAGGCCTCCATATACCCTTGGAATGGTTTCTATTTATCTGTGTGTGCATGTGTGTGTGTGTGCGTGTGTGGTCAGGCAGCAGCCGGCCCCTTCACTGGTATCCACAGGCCTGGAATAACCACACAGAGCTTGTTGCTTTGGTGATAACTATCATTAACACACTGATTGCAGGTCTGAGAATCTTAAAATAACACATACACACTGGGGCAGTGGATCAATACTTGCATGCTGGGGTAATGACAGGTCTGCCTGCTCGACACAGATGAGAGACATGATGCCTAGCACGGGACAGAATAGACGGAGGAAGAGTGTGATAGACCGAGGAGGGGATGGATACTGAATGGAGGAAAGATGAATAAAGGGTGATTGAGATGACTTGGAGATGAGAGGGATGGGTAGAGATGTGTTTTGAAAGCGTACAGTTAACATGAGGGGAGGAAGAGTGACCTCACACATGTACACACACCCAAAAAAAACCTCAACATACGTTAAGGGGTTGTTGTTGCATTAAATAGAGATCATTGTGGCACAACGTGGATCAATGGGATGAAGGAGAGGGAGGAACACGAGGGAGGGATAAATAGAGAGGTATATTGTTGAGTTTGTGATTGATTTGTCTTCTGACTCCTGCTGGGATTTCTGCCCAGAGGCAGATTGGTAAACAAACACAGGGGCACATGCCAGGCAAGTACGCAGAGATGCATTGACCAGATTCTTTACTACAAGTAAAAGCAACTTCAAATTGGATAGAAAAAATCGAAAGTACAGGCCAAATAGAACATAGAACACGTGGAAGTTACTAGCAGTGAAATGTACTTCACACCCACAGTTTCAGTGATTTTGGCTCATTAGGCCTCTGGTTGAAGTTGAGAGGAGCTTACTTGGAAAAATACATGATGTCACCAAACTTCATGTACCTGTGAGAATGAGTGCCTGACAGTCAGACCAGGAAGATGCATTGGTAAGAATGAATGAAATCAAAGATCCTGCAGGCCACTGTAGGTTCTCTAACACACTTGGAAGAGAGAGGTGAGGTGTCACAGTGCAATCTGCAAGAGGATGAGTCAGCATTTTCATAAAATCTAGCTTCTATGAGTAAGCTGACAATGTAACCATTCCATGCACAATAGCCTGCCAAAGGAACAAACCATTGGAATTGCTAGCTGCCTGCTTCCTCATTTACTAACTTGTGACCGAGTGCAGTCACAGTAAACAATATGGTTGAGGATGCCATACCAAGGAGCATGGCTCTTTAAGGTTGCATGTTTGGTACCTTGTAGACCCTTTGGGGGACAACTCTGTACTATATTTACATTTACAATTGCTAATAAATGATAGTTTGCCCATGAACTATATCTGAATAATCCAGAGCAATTCCTTTGAAAAAGCTTTCATTTGTCCCACTCCAACAGGTGACACAACATACCAGCAGTCATACAACCATTGTGTACGTAGAAGGATGAGTAGTGACTATGCACTAATAATGCATTATAGACGGAGAGAAGAATGTTTAATGTGGTCAGACTGATCTGTATGGTGCACTCAAGATCTAAGTGTTTCGCAATACTCCGCTCTAAAATGTTATGCAATAAATGATTCTTGTGTGTGGTTTTGTGTGCATACTTGGATCTTGCATTTGTTTCCTGAATGCACACATACTGAGTTGGACTTTGTTCTTTTCCAGGTCGGTTGAAATGTGTGTTTAGGCTGTGTAAACAGTCACACACACACATTCAAAGAATGGCACAGCAGCGAGGCACAGCAGTCTACTACTGCGTGACCTAGTTATATACACAGAAAAATTAGAAGAGAGAGAGAGAAGACAGCCAGAAAGAGTGGACTGGAACATTATTTTATTTAGGCAACATGCTGCTGGTGTCTCATTAGGTGATTTAGCGGTGCTGACATGATAATTCTGGTTTGTCAACTGATTTGTAATTCCAGAGCAACGCATCTTAAATAGAATAGTCCTACAGCCTCGATGTATAAGAGACAGAAGGAGGAATGAGCAGACTGTCGTGACTCAAGTTAGTGGGCTGTACTCCCGTGTGGCCATTGATCTGCACGACTAAAGACATCTGGAGCGCGCATGTACACACACATTCACGCACACACTTCCAGATTCAGCATGTCTTCTGATCAACACACACTTAGCAAACACTCGTTCACACTGATGTGTGTGTGCATCCAGTGAGAGTGTGGTGTTGCTGCTGCCAAGTAGAACCCCCTCCGCCCCTTGCTGCCTCAGTGATCCGTTACCGTAGCAGCCTCTCTCCCTCACTGTAGCTCTTGTTCTCTCACTCTCTTCCCCCACAGCTCAGAGGCAACAGCGCAGAGAGGCAAAACTGGTGAAAAAGAGGGAAAAAAGCTGTTGTTCCTGCCACTAGCGCATCCACAATGCTGTGTGTGTCTTTGTGTGTATGTGCACCGCTCTGCCCTCACGACAGGCCCTGGCAGAGGCAGAAGCCGACTGGGTTTCGATGCAGCCAATCGTATGGTCTCTTTCTGTGGCACATCGCCTGACCTAACCAATAGGAGAAGCCCCTATGAACGGCACACAGATGTACAAATACACTGGTGCACGCACCACTACAGACTCATGCTTACATTAAACACCAGACTACTTTGCTTTGGCTGCAGAAGTCAACCTCAGCATGTGTGATAATACAAATGGCCCCTGCAGGTGAAAATCCTCCCACTAATTTCCCACCTGTCCCTTTATCATTCTCTCTCTCACACTGCGTACCTCCCTTTTGCTCTGTTACTTTCTTGCAGGCTGTCTCTTTATCTCACTTTGTCTCCCTCTTTCTGTTTCTCGCTCTGTGGATTTGATGTTGTCCATGTCGAGTTAACTGGCCTCTCATGCTCTTTCTTTTGTTGCTTTGTCCTGGGAGGACAGGTGTTGGACACAATCTGTCTCTATCACGTTCTCTCTTGTGCACACACTCATACACAAACTCGTACAAACGCACATGCACACACACTGACACACACACACACAGCTGTCAGGCCCCTCCTGGTGACCATCTGGTCATGAAGCCAAGGTCCCCTCTTTGCGCTATGTTCTCCTTCTCTCTTTTCCTCTTTTTATTCATATGGACAGTGAGTAGCTAATACATTAATCAATTCATTGCTTTCCTGTGGTATTGATAGTATGATAGGCCTATCAGGACACCTTTTAAAGTGATCGACATTCAGGGAAAATCCCCAGCAGGCACAAGCAAAATGTACCAACACAAAATCCTTGATTAACATTTTTGCCTGCATCCGTTTTGAGTCATTTAATATTGAATGTTAATCTTGAGCCTATTTTCCTACACAAACACTATGCAGCTGCAGAGTGCTCACACGGCCTGGAGTCGACGTACATTAATACCAGTAAAGCCAATAAACTTTCTATATTTCTGTCTCTTGAATAATTCAGCATTATGACAATACAGCCTGTGCAGTTATCATTTAATGTTAGTGGAGTGAGGAGTCATGTTCTCTTTGTTGTAGTAAGCCGGTTTGGTAACACGCAACAAGCTGAGTTAAGTAATTGGAAATGGAATTCTAAACTTACTAACAAGCCAGTTTGGGGGAGTGTTGGGTTTAAAGTTACTACCATCTACCCATCACCTTGGCACATCATCCAGACATTCTCAACTACCATGAGTCTGTCTTAGAGTAAGAACTCCCCAACTGGCCACCCATCCATTTGGTTTCTTTTCAACAGTAAAGCACCTTCAACCATCACCTCAGAATCCATCACCCTATAAATAGCTGCTGGGACAACAGCCAACATATCTGAGCTTTTATTGGCAGCCAATATCCTTTCCTCTTATGTTTGCTGTTTATAGTTCATGGTTCGATTAGCAACCTGAAACCAGAATAGGGTTTGAGTTAAGGGGGATGTCTATGACTGGATGGTTTGTTTACCATGTGTATGCAGAGTAATCCCGGCCGACACTGGCTGCGTGAGCAGTATCTTCACTCTCCCAGTGAGTTTACATGCAAAGAATCACTGCAATCGCAGTTTCAATTTGTTTTGCATTTAAACCTCCGTCCACTAGATGGCAGCCATTCAGCCAGTGTAACTTTTCCACTGCAGAAGATCACGCGAGTGTGCAGGTGTAAACACACAGCCCTAGGGTGTAATGCTAGCAGTCATGACAACATCTAGATCAATGTTGTTAGGCTGTCTCTCGCGGTGAACAGAGCTGATTTGAGCTCATCTTGTTTTCCACAATAAAGACGGAAGTAGGGACTTTGACAAAAAGTATGCCTTTTGCATGACGTATCCTGCCAAAGTTAAATACTCATGTACTCTTAGTGTATAGGGTAAGGCATGTATATTTTATCAGGGAGATAATCTGAGGACAGAATGAAATAAAGTTCCTCCTTCCTCTGCAGGTTGTAGAGATAGTTTACCATCCCCGAAACATTAACATTAACATCCCCTCCACATCTGTTGTAAGATAGTCAATGTTGTAGGACAGCTAATGGTTGTGTTTTCACATCCCACTTGTACGTTGCTTATTGGACTAAGATCAACTTCTAAACTAGCTGTGAAGTCACAAATCCTGCTCGTAAAACCCCCTTCCATAGGTCGGATACGTTGGCTAAGTACAAATCACAATGTCAAATCAATTCAATGTTTCTTGTTTGTGTAGTGACTAACAGAGAACCTAACTTAGCATTCCTGTTGGTTTGAAACTGCTCACACAGAAATAGAGCAGTTCCATTCACACAGATTCCACGTGATTTGGAAAAGCTATCAGGTCAACGCTTGTTGCTGAGCGTCAACAATCATTTCTTTGTTAAAAATATCACATGCACAAATATCTTTCAGTGCTGGTTACATTTTTCTGCTTCTTCACCGGTGTGTAGTTTTTTCGTTGCCGCTGGTTGGGCCCATGTTGTTGAGTAAAAGAGGGAGGGGAGGAAGAAGGGATGAGGTGGGAGTGGGGAGAAGCAGAAAGAGTAAAGGATAGAGAGTGAAAAAGAGAGGGGGTGGATCTGTTGATTTACTAAAGACTCAAACACGACCATTCTCCCCTCCCACACACCCACTCACACATCCTCCCTCTCCTCAACTCTCCCTTACTGTATTCCCCCCCTTTCTCCCTTCATCTTGCTCTCTCCCTCCCTCCCTTACTCCCTCTTCCCCCCACCCCATCCTGGCGTGATGGTACAGCTCCAGAAACAGGAAGGAGCCGCGGCTCTATAAATAGAGAGGAGCTGCTCAGCCAGGAACCACACACTCAAACACACACACAGTTTCCCCTTTCTCGTCCCCTCGTTCTCTCTCTCTTTCTCTCTCTCTCTCTCTGCTGCATTTCTGCCCTCTGTCTTATTTACACTTTATCTTGAAAATGTAAACACATACAAAGATGCACACTGGAACAGAAACTGGCGTAGAGCTCTGCACATACACACAGTCCCTGACTCTGATGATAATTAGTTGTGCTCTTAACGTGAAGTGTGTAAATGTGTCTGTTAACACACACTGCTCCTCAGCTCACTGTTCTTTTCTTTCTCTCATCCTCCCTCTCTCTCTCTCTCTAACACAAACACACACACACACACACACACACACACACACAAAAGTCTCTGTTATTGAGTCAGGGGGTCGGGATGGAGGGGGGAGAATGGATGAGGAGGAGAAAAAAGTGATGGTTTTCTGTGGCCACTAGGTCTTTATGTCAGGTCAGCAGGTTTAAACTGCTGATGACACACTTGTGCTCACCCTTTATTTCTTACATACGCACACATACACACAAGTCATTAAAGTGTGTCTAAAGTGCATTAAAGAAGAGCTGCGATAAACAAACACCATAATAGTGTTTATTGTGTTTGCACAGCCCCGAATCTGAGTGTGGGTCCGTCCTCTACCTACCATGTTTGGTTTGTTACAGTTTGATATCAGTTATTTCATATCAGGCCCCCTAACAACAGCTGTTTGAATACTTTTCATCTTAATTTTTTCAAAATAAATGTATCTTTTACAGACATTAATTCTGTATATCCTCTTTTGTATTTAAAAAATATATATATTTGAAATAAAATACGAACATTTCCCCATCTCACTTGTTTGTTTTCATCTGTTTAAGTGACAATAATAAAAATTTACAAATAAACATATCTGACATTTCAGTGACCCAGATAGTGACCAACATAGCCCCCCTTCTTTGAGTCTGTCAGTTTCTTGATCTGTTGACGATCAACAACCGCCCCCAGACACTGTTCAGAGAGGTGCACTGTCTTCCTTCCGTAAATCTCCCGCTTTCAGGTGAGGAAGGGGGCCATGTCATTATTTTTTCATCTTTAAGGCCTTTACTGGCGAGCCACGCTGTGGAGTACTTCGATGCATGCGATGGAGCATCGTCCTGCAGACTTCCTGTACCACTGCTTGAAGAAAGTGTCTTCTACAAACTGCCAGTAGGTTTGGGAGTTGATTTTGAGTCCATCTTCAACCCCAAAAGGTCCAACTAGCTCAGCTTTGATAGTACCAGCCCATACCAGTATCATGCGACCCTGTTGACTATTTGCAACAAAACGTTTGATGGTTCTGTGATCACGCCCCAATATCTCAGCAATATTAAGAGTTCTGCATCCCCCTGAAAGACTATTTACAATTTTTGATTTTTCAGTCAGTTAAATCTCTTTTTTTTGCCCATTTTGCCTCAGGAAGAGAAACTGCCCAATAATTGTGCACACCTTGATATAGAGTGTTGATCTTCTTAGGACACACCCTCCCTCATTACGCAAGTACACTAACCTTATATACTTGAATCCAATAAGCATTCAGGTTTATACAGCCTGGAGTTGGAAAATATGCATAAAAATGATATGTTCAAAAATACTAACTTTCCTAATAATTGTGCACACAGTGTACAAGTCACGTCATAAAGTTTTTATTCTTGCCGAAGGACAAAGAAGCATCACTTACATCTGACCAACACCACAGCTGTGAGTTGTTAGACCAAGCGGTGGAAACATGTTGCTTCATTTGCAGGGGAAAGGTCAAATTTAAGGCTTTATTGTTTAAAAGATTTGAACTGTGTGTGTTTTCTAATCAGGGGTGTATAGGACCCCTGTGTACAGGAGGCAGACTAGCAGGCGCTTTCTCCCTCAAACACACACCCTTCTCTGGGATTGCAGCCAAATGGTTCTTTTGTTTGTGCCTTCCTGTTGTCACTTTTCTGTCCTTCACTCCTGCAGACTCTTTTGTTTTGGTGCTCTGTCCATTTATTACCCAACGTTGTGGGATCAGATCAGGAAAACAGTATGTATGAAGACCTGAACATTCAGCAGAAATATTTTAGTAATCACAACATTAAATATTGTCAGAGGGGCCAGAGATGTTGTTCCTAGTAAGAAGCCCAAGGCCAGTGTTTGACACTCGAGGCTGACTCACCTCTGCATCGACTGTGGTCTTCCATGACAAAGTTGTATAGGTACACTCTTTACTCTTAATGATCTCCATGTTTAATATTCAAACCACCTTTATACTTAGTATAGTAGTAATGATTAGATTTTTGATCAGAACCTGGGTCAAGCCTTTAGAGTGCCAAATAAAACATTCCAGAACTCGTTCTAAATCTCATTACCAACCAGTCCTTTTGGGGTCTGTCCAAAGTGCAGACCAGGGTCCTTCACAGACGGGGCTCAGGGCCAGGTTTCAGTGACTTGCTCAAGGACACTTCAGAAGGGTGGATGTTTGCTGATGTGGGCCTGAACCACCGTCCTTGAGTTGAAGGACAGAGTGTCTGAAAGTCTCGGCTCTTTTCCTACTTGATTGACCCTCCTCTCTTGTCAGTGAAATCATAGTGAAATAAAACACCACACATCTGGTCACATGAAAGATGCACCACACAAATAATCAAATGGATTCAGAGCAAACTCTTACTCTTTTTTTTTCCTGTGTGGATGCAGCTTAAGTCACGAAAGAAATGGTTCAACAGTAACCCCAAACTTTCAGGAGTCAGGTGAGGAAATTGTCAGATGTACATGCTGTCAATTTCTCACCGTCAGACACAGAAACACAGTCAGCACACATTGTAACACATTAACAACCTGTTTGATTCAATTGACTCATTTCACAGTCTAATGACTTGATACAGATCCCCTGATGATACACCAACAACAGGCTTACCTGACAGAATTTACTCCACCTGACTTTCTTTGTTAGATCAGTGTAATCCTGAACACATAAATACCTAGTTCATATTGGAGACTGGTTTAGTCTGAACATGATAAATGAGCTGCCTTTCGACTGTGTTCACATTGTCATCTTCTCAGATCGTATTTGCCTGTCTTGATAGTTCACATTCATGACTACAAGGGACTTTGATCTTACTGTAATGTGAACACGTCTGTCCTCAGGAACCGTACGCAAACACACACAGTATGTGCACATTGATAAATTGTTGCACGAGTCATCTGCGTCATCAACAACAAAGTTCATATTTGTGAGGCCACTCGTAGTATTCAAAATGAGAAGAACTGACTCGCTTGCAGTTAATGTATGCACTGGATTTTCCTCTGGAGGACGTCCAACTGTCCGTTGGCTATATGTGATGATCCTTCCACTGCAGATTCATACACCTCTCCTCCATTCAGACAGTACTCTTTTTCTGTAGTGGGGGATAAAGACAACGCTCAGCCAGCCAGCCAACCAGGGTTCACATTCATGCCACATGGCCAGGAATCAGATATTCATCCAATGTAAGACATCATCTGAAAGTTACTCAAATCGGACATGAAATGATTGGATGTGTTTGTCAACACATCCTTAAAAACAATAAGATACATGGCACATTAAGACAATAGAAAATCTTATTTGAATTGCTGTAAATGTGAATGTAGCCTTATATATAGCGGGAACCTTCAGATTACTTGTTGACCCGCTCTGCCTCCGAAGCCACAGCCGCCCTGTTGTGTTGGATGATGAGTTCATGAAACCTAGTGGATGGTTCTTCGAGAGTAACCTACAGTGCTGTGATCAGTCTTTTCTCTTGCACTTTTCTGCTGGTCTGCATTGAATACTGTGCAAGAATCTTATATGTCTGATATACGTACTCCATAGTTAAATTAGTAGATGTGATTACTAATGAGAGCTCCTTTTGAGTTAATATAGTACACATGTTTTATTCAAAAACCAAACGTAAATAAGCTTTTTAAACAGGCTTAAGTCAGCTGCTAATCACAGCCAAAGATTGCTAATACTAGTACTTCCATATGCTAGGCATGCTTGCTGGTGTGTTTGTATAACTGTGGTTGAATCGTTTCTCTTGTACAGCTCGTGTTTGTCAGAGCTTTATTCTGTCCGACAGTCCGAACAAAGAAAATAGGAAGGGGATATTGCAGAGTTCAGGAAAGCAGGAGTGAAGGAGAAAGGATTGACAGAGGTAAAACAGAGTAGCATAGGAAGGTGAGAGGAATGGCATCAATGAAATATGTTGCAATTATTCTCACAGAACATGCAATTGCTATGTGGCAAGGAGAAGAGAGGCAAAAGAAAACGGGGCGATAGAGAGGTAGATGAGGAAGGAAGTGAGAGAGGGGGATGACAAGAGTGAGTAAGTGAGAGAGGAGGAGGTGGAGGAAGAAGGAGGATGTAGCGCACAAAGCAACAGAGCAGCAGGTTGCTATAACAACAGCACCTTAGTGGTTCCATCTCTGTCTCTCTTCTCTTCCTCTCTCTCTCTCTCTCTGATCACCCTCTCATCGTTTGCTCCCTGCTGTCATTTGGCGCACTATTCCTTTCCATCACCTATCTCCCCACCCACCTCTTCTCTCCTTCACCCTTTCTCCTCCCTCATTTTCATGTTCTGGTAGCTCGTCCACTCGGAGGAAAAAGACCATCTGCCTGACAAATAAATCCCTTCTTCCTGCTTCCGTGTGTGTGTGTGTGTGTGTGTGTGTTACCTTTGTCTCTGTGCTGTGAGAGCAGACAGAGGAGCAGTCAGCAGGTGTTTACGTCAAAGAATACATAGAGACGCAGCAGGGGAAACAAGCAGCGCTGTCTTCCTTCTTCTCTCTGCCGCCTTTGCTCTTTTACAACCTATTTTCCTTTTTATTCCGCTGCTCTTCTGCCTCTACCCTCACTCGGCACACTTGATTAAACTACTTCTGTATTCTTTGTCTCTGACTCTTGATATGTTTGTCTTTCCTGGCAGACAACCACTCATCTCTCTCCGCTCCGTTTGGGGAGAAAATTAGAATATCGGTTTTTGCAGTTTATGACAGGTGAATTACTGTAAAGCAGAGATGTAATTAGGTTGTTGATTGCGCCAAAAGAAACTAATGATTAATCAACAACAGTTATTTTGTACCGACTCAAGGTTTTGTCATTCATCACGTCACATTTCCCCTGTGTGATGGCACACTGATTCATCCAGTATTGAGCAAACAAAACCATATTTCTCTTTCTGTCTTCTCTGTGTATTTTAATTTTTTTGTTTCAGTTCTAGGTTCAGGTTGATGGTAAGGATTTTTTGTAGATTGTTGCTCGTGCAAAACCCTGTACGTGTGGGTGGGTGCTGTAGCTTACACCACCTGGATAATTATGGGAGTTTTTATTGGTGGGCTTTAAAAGGCGAGTCTGTTATTATCAACATGAGTCACTGGCATTTAGGGAAAGCCTGTAACACACACATGCGTTCCACATACTCAAACACCCATATTAACACAGAAAATCAAACCCGCATCCTGGAGACCTGAATTATTTAAACCCATTGATTGCAGGACCTCTCTCTCTTTCTCACACACACATAGACGCGCACAAACACACGCACACACACGCACACTGAGTTGATGAAGCTGTGTCGTGACGGTGGAGATGTGTGTTTTCCTGTGTTTTTCTCAGTTGTTCCTCTAATGGTTACACCGGCATAAGAGTTCAAGCCACACATACTGTTGTTTTGGCTGTCAATACTAATAGTGTTTATCAAACCGTAACGATAATTAGGCTGACTGTCAGGCATAGTGGAGAACAGAGTGGAAAGCCAACCTCTCAGCCCCACCCCACACATGAACACAAGCACACAACACACAGTCGCACATTCACACCTGTGCGTGTCTGCCGGCTTGAGTGGGTCCACCTCAGGGTCAGAATATAATCTGAATATATTTTGTCTGTTGTTCCATTTGAATAACAAAGAGCTGTGCATTTGCACACAAACATATCAGTGGTACCTTGTGTGTGCGTGTGTGTGTGTGTGTGTGTTTGAATCTTTCATATGTGACAGCGGTGAGCGTACATGTTACAAAGTATTTTACCTCTTCTTAGACTGTTTGAAATGTAGATGTGTCGGATTAACATTCGGGATGCGGCTGGAAGGCACATCATCTTTCAATTGGAATCCAGTATTGAACCCAATTAATAATACAGGATCCTTTTGAGTCGCTTATCTAATCTTAATAGGCTTACCTATAAACAGGTGTACAAGAAAATATGTCTAATAACATTATTCTAATGTTGTGTGTCTAATGTTCACCTTCACTAGTCTAATTTGATGGAGGGGTTTTGTTTTTAAAAATGCATCCAATAAAGAGTAGACAGTTACTGAATGGTGACGGTTGTGTGACTTTTTAATTTAATTGTGCTGCACTGTACTTTCTTTGCCTTAGCAATCCTGCACCTCATGTTATCATGCACACACATTTTACATTTGAGAAAAACAGCACTGGTGTCATATCTGTAATTGGCACCAGCAGATATTCTGTTATGTGGTATCAGTATCACCACCACTGTCCAGTCAAGTCGGCACTCTACTCCTTGCTACCTACTCTCCTCTCCCAACGAGGTCTATGATAGTGATTACCTTAACCACCACCTAGTCTCTGTTGGCACCCAGTCCTTAGTTTGTCTGTGCCATGACAGAGGCAGTGAGTTTGAACTTAAGCGGACTGTGAGGTAGCTTGGCACAGTGAGGCTGAGAATGAGGTGGGGATTTTGATGGAGCAGCTAATCTGCTCATTGAGTGATGCTAATGGTCGGAAGCATACTGCAAATGGAATGAGCTGTTCATTTCATTTTGGGTTCCCTCCTAAATTCAGGCCTGCTGGGCTTTTAGGGAGGGCTGCCCACCTTCTCATTGCTTTGATCCATTATTTACCTTGTTTGTAGCAAAATATGTGCCTCCGCACACATGCAGTTGTGCAACAGTGAAAAGAATGTGGGCTATCTCAGTGGTTTAATAATTTCAGCCGGATTTAATCCGTATTGAAATAATAATTGATTTGTGCCTGTGATATTTTGATTTTCGACACGGCTCCTGCCTTCTCATAACATCTCTTGATGTATGTAGAAAGGAAGCACACGGGTTACGTTATTGATTTGATATCTCTTGTTGTTTCCATGGTTAGAGCCCTAAGCCTTAAAGTTTTCATTTTGCTAGCCTGTCCTATCTCCCATACAGCGCTAACACATTTTCTTTTTCTTCTTGGTTTTAGCTCCAGGAGACTGTAAAGAGGAAACTGGACAGCGCACGGTCGCCCCTCAATGGAGACCAGAACGGCATCTGTGATGGAGGCAGCTACTCACCGACCACCAAACGGGTACGGAAAGAGGGCTCCGGTGGATTGGACTCACTAACAGGTCTCCCTAACAACAACAATATCAACAATGTTCCAGCCATCTCTCCACTGCATCACCAAATGGACATAAAGCCCTTACTTGGTGGGCCTAACACTTCAACCGGAAACAACACTACAAGCAATGGCAACCATGTAGGCCGGGGATCAGATGAGCTGGGGAAGAATGGTGGCAACCATCTTCCAGACATGAAGTTGAATGGCTCGCTGGACTTGGAGGACAGTTTCGGCCTCCTCAAGGACCTAAAACAGGAGCCGCTAGATGACGGAGGTGGGATGGAGTCCTCAGATCCCCAGTCTCTTTCTAATCAGAACAAGCTGTTTTCGGACATCAACCTCAATGACCAGGAGTGGCAGGAGCTGATTGATGAGCTGGCTAACACTGTGCCAGAGGACGATATGCATGACCTCTTCAATGAAGACTTTGAGGACAAGAAAGAGCCAGATTTCGGCAGGCCAGCAAACAATCAGACTCCAGGTCCACAGGAAGCAGCTGGAAATACAACAGCACCTGTAGGGGGGGTGGGGCCAGCATCAGCTCTGCCTCCCCCTCCGCAGCCTCCACAAGGTGGCCCACAGGTTCCCATGGGTTCACCACAGGTCAGTACCAACAAGTCCTATCACAGGGGCATATAACCATTTTACTTGCTTGTAGGTGATCAGATTTTCTGTCTGTCTGAGGAGGATATTTTTTGCCTACAAAAGTTAATATTTTGCTTTTATCTGTACACTTAATATATTCAGTAGAATTCTAAGATCAAGACTTCTTGAGTTATATTTTACTAAATCAAATTTGATTTAATAACTGTTGATCAATATATTAAAACAATTTAGATGCAAATGTTGCTCTGACCTGTTCTAGTCTTTATGCTCCCATCCAGACCACCTCCGATAGTGTATTTCTTAAACTGCTGAGACATTTCCACATAAAGGATTTTTGTTTTGTGTTTGGCTTCTTCTTCTCAGGTCCGACCATCATCGTCAGGCCCTCAGTTTGCCACCACTGCAAATGGAACACCTCCGCAGCAACCTCTGCAGCAGTCTCCAGCCGTTGCTATGGCATCCGGTTCCCCATTACACAATTGTGTGGCTCGCTCCCCACAGACGCCAACCCAGGCTCAGACACAAGCAGTTTCTAGGCCTGGGAATGGATACATGATGAACCCAGGCCCAGGTGTTCAGGCGGGTACGGGACCAGCAGCGTCTGGGGTTGCCCCCGGAGGTCAGCCAGTAGGGCAAGTAACACCTGAACTTTCTCCTGCAGAGCAACTTAAAGCAATGGCTGCTCAGCAACGTGCAAAACTTTTGCAGCAGAAGCAACAGCAGCAACAAGCAGCAAACTGGTCCCCAGCAGGCCCTCCAACCAGTCCCTATAATGCTGGTCCCTTTAACCAGGATAAACCCAACAGTCCAATGATGTACCCACCTCAAGCCTTTAATGCACCACAGGGCCCTCTAGTGGCTGGGATGGCCCCCAACAATGTGGCCAAAGCTCCCATGAACAACTACCTCCCTCACAATCACATGGGCATGATGGGCCAGCAACAGCCTAACACCATCAGCCAGAATGCCCTGTCTAAACAACAGCAGCAACAGCAGCAGCAAACGGCAGCCATGTTGTCATATAACAACACCAAACCGCTCAGTCACTTCAGTGGCAGCGGTGTCGATCACTTAGGCCAGAGGATGACCCCGCCAGTGGGAGGGAACAGTCAGGTCAAGAACCCCATGATGCCTCCCTACATGGGTGGTGGAGGAGGTGGGGGCCAGGGAGCAGGGCCAGGGCAGACCCAGGGGCCAATACCGGGGCAAACAGCCCACCTGAGTGAGGAGCAGAAGAGGATGTTGCTGATGAAGCAGAAAGTGTTGAACCAGAACATACCCTACAGCACCATGCAGCCTCATGGACAGGTAAGCTAACAGTTTCATTCTCTTTGGTACCACAAGCCTTAATCAAGTTGGATTGGGAACGTGGTTCCGTTGCTGGAGTAGTGAAAGACTTCTGCGTTGGTCCAGTTGGTGGGTTACCTTCAGTATAGTCATTCCTCTAGCTCCCCTTCCAGGTTCTCATCCAGCCTTTGAAGAGAACAATGCCTTCTGCAGCTTTTGATGATCAATGCTTGCAGATGTGTGTTCAGCTGCTGGCTGTCCACAAGAGGTTTTCATAGAAATGTGTGATAAATACAGGAAGCATTGACCAATGGCAGTGGTTCAGATGTAAAAAAGGATTTGAGGTTATCTAAGTAGTCGATGGGGAGAGTTTACAGAATGGTACATCGCTGCATAAAATCTTCCAGAGGTGCAGCCAGGGAAGGTAAAATGGCGGTAGTTGCCCCAGCAACGAGCCAGGGCTGGGAAGAGACATTGGGAAATGGCCTGTCGAGAGTGTATTGATGCCTCTGCAACACTAGCAGTAGTGATAGCCTCCTCCCCCAGACACACAAGCACATGCACTCACACACCAAGCCAAACGCCAAAGCTAAACGGCTCCTTAGCTCATATCCCCAATCTGTCACAGCTGACTGATGGCTGAGATTGGACCACTAAGCCAAGCTAGCTGCTGTCATTACCACAAGCCCACCTCAGGCAGTTTGTTTCCCGAGGCAGCAACCAGCACAGCCACACTCTGAATGCTCCAGTGGTTCAGCCAGATGTCAGGTGTCCTTAATAATCCGCCGGACGGAGAACATTAAGGAAGTGTGGGTGGACTAGTGCTTTAACTACCACCTACACAAGTTGAAGGCGCACACCTGTCTGGTTCTTCTCATGGTGTTATTCATACTGATTATCCCAGCGCCATCGTGTTACCATCATTAGAAGGGGTGTGTACTGGTGTGTGCATGTGTGTTTATGATGCACTTGTCAATGCTGCCTCCTTCTCTTCTTATATCTCTGTCTCTCTCTGTCTGCCTCCCTTGTGTTCATGATATGGCTTTAGTCAGCCACCTCCTCCTCCTCCTCCCCTCTGGTGATCTCTGCGCCTTCCGTCCTGCTCCTCCTCCGTCCTCTCCTTTTTTTCTCTCTCTCCCTCTCTTTCCCTCCCTGCCAGAGACACTCAGCACCAATAAAGGAGCAGATTTATTAATATGGGGCCATTGTGGCTGCTGCCTGGAGGGCTCTGTGTTTGTGTGCATGAGTACGTGCACATGTATGTTTGTGTGTGTTTCATAGATTTAGAAGGATGTGGAGGGGGTGGAAAGATTTATTTGAGTGAGTATAGAGGAGAATTGGAGACTGGGGAGGAGAGAGGAGAGCGATGTGCAGAGAAGAAGAAAGACTTAAAGGGGAAATGCAAATGCAGAAAGAGAGAGATTTGTTTTATTAAAAAGAAAGTCAAGGGCCTAGATTGAGAGAAATAAATGAGCAGTGCAGAGTGGAGTGTCTGAAATGCAAAATGCTCTGTTCTTCTTACCTCTTGCATATTAATAATAACTATGCAATTACTATTTAAGTAAGTTAATTATTGTGAACACATATGTCATGAACAACGTTAGCCACAGTAATAACATATTAACAATCATGACACAGTGCATCTTGTTGAAATATTTTGTCCTGACTCCTGGCTCTGTTCATATGATCATACATTAGGGTGGAGGTGGGTGCAGTAATCTACAGGATGTTCACAGTAATCATGTGCAGCTCTGCTCAGCCTGGGAAAACAGACATATGATAACTGCTGTGACTGTCATAGTGATGTCATCAGGATCAGGATTTAACAAACTATATTATCGGAAATGTAGGATTAATTGGTTTTGCAACTTGTCCCCTTACTTGGGACAATTCATCAGGATATTGCTGTCTCTTATCATTTCCTCAACTTAACTGAAGTGCAATACACAATGTGTGGCACCCTTATCATGCATAAGAATTTTAATAAAGTTATTTTAACACTGAAGGAACTTGATTGCAATCTGTTACTGAGGTGGGTCATATTCGATTGAATGGCATATTTGTCAGATGTAAAAGAGGGTTTGTAAATAATCTACTAAATATGAGGTTTTTCAAGCCACCTGTGCAAAGATTTTCTTTTTTCACTTGGACTGAATGGGTATTAAACAAACATACTCTTTCAGTTGAAAATTGATTGAAATTGGAGAATGTGCTTGCTAGTACTAATGGTACAGCAAACCGGATAGTCATTTGGCATTTTTGTGTCATTAGCATATACACACCCTCTTTCTTTTCACACTGATAAATAGATGTTACATAACATAATTTGTGTCTTAATTGTTCAGATAATAGACCTGGTTGAACTGCAAGCTAGCTAAAGGACTTATCAATAGTCGTAAAGGATGGCATATCTGCTAATGACTGTTGAAGCAGATAGATAAGTAAAGTGTGTGTGAATGTGTAGTTGTGAGGATGACAATTTTGCTTCTACGTTGATGTCCTCTGAGACACGCTTGATAAGATGTTTGGTTGAAGTCAGACTAGCTGTGTTTTTATCCTGTTTTCTTTTGTCTGCATTAGCGTGTGTGTGTGTGTGTGTGTGTGTGTGTTTGTGTGTGTGTGTGTGTGTGTGTCCCCTATCACAGGTGATGCTTAATCATCACTGTCTCTGCTCCGTCGTCTCTCTCTCTCTCTCTCTCCTACTCTGTGTAGGCTAATCCAGTTAGCAGCTGCTCGGGGAAACTTCAGCCTTGCTCCTCAAAAGCTCGTTAGTCAAGCTTTAATTGTTGCGCCCTCGCACTGCATATCGCCATGACGCTAATTTATGCCTGTTGTCGCGGTTACCATCCCCACGGTGGCGGATGTCTCCGTGGAAGCAGCAAGTGGGGGAGAAAAGGCGCATGCACGAGTGTGTGGAAGATGTCTGTGTGATTCTCTGTGTGACAGATGATGCAGTAGCATCAGTGGCTGCGTTTGTGTGTGTGAGACAAAGTGATTTTGAGAAGGGTGCGTGCAGCTGTATGACGCGAGCAGCGCGGAAGGAGGTCTTTGGGGTTATCTGATTAATGATTGGAGCAAAATGTATTGATGGGTGTTGTCTTCACAGAGGCACATCTGTTACTATTCCGATAAATTGGAGCGGGGAGTTTGAACGTTTGTATGTGTTAATAGGTCAGTGCGTGTGTGTGTGTGTGTAACTGAGCACATGTGTGTGCTGGTGCATGTACAAGATGATGGTGTCACACACTGATTGCAGTACATGAAGGAGCCTGCATCGTTGCTAATATCTTTGTGAGTCACGACACCACACATACATTCACACAGACAGGCTCCCACAGTGTGCCTCAAATGTGCTGAACCAAAACCTGGACACTAATGGTCCAATACTACTTGCAGATTTGATCTTATAACACATACAGGAGATCAGTAGTGTTATCAGTATAGTATGCAGATCAGTCAGGATAAAGGTATTTTAACTTGAATTTGTGGTCTATTGTTAAAGCTTTTTCTGTTACCCTGTTGGTAAATGAAACAATTGTAATCCTTTGCAACACCAGCAGATTATCATGACATTAAACCAAAGTGTGGATGTTTTCTGAAAAACATGAGTAACATCACTAAACAGAATACATGCAGTCTGTTAGGTGATCATGGACGTAGTTTTTTTTTCTAAGGGTAGAGGTTAGATCAAGAAGGTTAAGGTTGATGTCAATGATGGGTCGAGGTGTAACATGAAGAGGTGTGGTTTGGAACCTGGCCATAGATTTCCAATTGGAAGGAGCAGTCAGCCCTGTAGGTGAATAACAGTGAATGAAGGATGAATGATAACATTAGTTAACTGATCTTCAGTGACTATACTGTTGACTCTATTAGGGTTCCTTATAAGACGTTAAAGATCACTAAATGTCGCACTAGAGCAGCATTATGGGTGCAAAGTTAACGCCCACTTTGGGCTAAATGCAGTTAGTAAATCCCAGGATACTACCCACCAAACTGGCAGGTAAATCTCTAACCAGTCATCTGACTACAAGCTTAACTCAACAACACACAATAGCTGATCAGAGGCAGAGGAGGAGGGTGGGTCTTCACACAATTCAGCTAGCTTTCACTTTAAGCCGGTCTACTGTCAGGCAGGTTAAAAGCCACGTGGGATATTTACAAAGAGTACAAAGAGTACGCAAACCTTCAAAAAGGAAAAGCCGTCAATGAATTGTAAGAGGTTGTTCTGTGAGTTGCCAGTAGACGCCACCTAAATGTCATTATTAGCTCACCAGCTATACTGCTAAAACTAAATATCAATTAAAATGTGCTTTTGGTAACTAAGTTAGATGATTCCAGTAGAATGTTTGGCAATGCTACAGACACAGTCGGCCATCTTGCTATCACACGGAGGGACTCACATGGCTAATGTGCTTGCGCAGACCGACCGACTATCGAACCAAAGAAGCTGAGAATACAACAGTTCTGCTCAGCCTCCTTATGCAACTATACCTTTACAAGGAAAAGAGTTGGTTTTACTCTTAGATGTTCATACGTTTTTAAATTGAAGTAATTTCTTTACCTACTGTTGTGCTGATTGTTATTGTTACATTTTGACTATTTGGTCTAGGAATGTATATGTATTGCGCAATGTTGACCTCTAGAGATTTGGCAATACAGTTTCCACTGTGGGAGCTGTTTTCTCACATGATGTCGTAAATCCATCTTGCTACGTAACGGCAACATGATTCGGCCACACATGTAGGAGGAAAGTGAAATGGTACAAATCAGGAGCGTCACGCAAACAACTCAAGATGAGAGAGAAGAGATTGTTCTGCAGTTATTTGCTTGTATGGATTTTCCAATTAAAAGAAGAAAATATGAGAAATGTGCTGATGTTCAGTTTGGGTATTTTGAGTCCTTTGTTTACTGAAGTTAAAGATCAATTACTTAATTAGATATACACGGTTACCCTGATAAAAATACATCTTCTGCACATCTATCTATATCTGCTGTGTTCTGTCACAAGCCACTCGGTGAGGGAAAAGAGGGAAGGGACAAAAGAGGGGATTGAGAGAAAGAAAAAGAGAGAACTGGGGACGGCAAAGCCTCAGACCAAGTAATTTCTTTCTTTCCCTCCTCCCTCCATTTATCCTCAGGAGCGGAAGATATTACCCTCTCTCACATACACACATTTTATCTTCTGCTCCCTCTGTCACCCACTCTCTCGCACACACAAGTGAATACTGCTCAGTCTAACTCCTCCCTCTCTCTCTCAGGCACACGTGTCAGGGCTTGAGCTGAGCGGCTCTCAGATCCTGTAGAGAGGCTCCGAAGATGGGGGGGCAGATTGTGAAGGGGCGTTCGGGTGGAGTGGGGAGGTGGGAGCATGGGGCTGGGGCGTATTTGCTCTCTCTGTCTATTCCGAGATACTTCCGGTGAAGACAAACAGAAGACAAACGTCTTTCTCTGGGCTCCTGCCGTCCATTTTTTCTTTATATCTCCTCTCTCATCCATTCTCCCTCCCTCCTCCTCCCTCCATCAACCTCCTCCCTGCCTACTTAACCACTCTGCCTCTCCTGTGCTAAGAGGGAGCTGTTAGTGCTGAGCTGCACTACTGCCGATCAATAACCTATGTGCCAGCATGTGTGTGTCATTGCTTCTGTCTCTTCTATAAATATTTTAACATCTATATATATTATAATACAACAATGTGTATATATTTCTGTGTTTGTCTGCCTAATGAATGAGTGTGTGAACCTGTGTGTGTGGGTACATGACAGTATAAGCATGATATTGAGAATATTATGTGTTCTATTATTAAGAGTGGATACACATGTGTGGGTCTCTGTAACTATATGTGATTGTATGAGCGGGAGGGAATATATTCCCAGGATTCCCTGCGCCACCCCCACCCCGCATCACATCACCCACCCTTCACCAATGCTGGTTCACTCCGACATTGCCAAGGAAAACACACTGAGACAGACCATCTCCACCCATTGGACACGCCCTGGGGGTGCGAATACAGGGCTGGACAGGAAATATCAATACTCACCTCCACCAACAGGCTGCTTTTTCAAAGGAATGTCACTGTATTGTTCAACGTTCATTCATTAATCGCATGCATGTTGTGTCTACATTTTGTAACGCAATCATTTTAAAATAATCTGTAGTATTGACCTGCAGGCCTCATTGGTTAGGAAATCAGAAATGACAGGCACATGGTGTCTGAGTGTATGTAAGTATATGCATATGTAGAACAGTAACCACAGCCAAGTGTGTGTGTCTAGATCATTCTTATGCTGTGTCTGTGGGCCAAATGGAGGGAGGAAGGGAAATGCAGTCAGAAGGCTGCATACTAAAAAGACTGCTGTCACCCCGCCAGCACCTCACACACACATACGCACGCACACACACACACACGCACACACGCACATAAATACATGCTTGGTTGCTCTACCTCTTATATACACACTCACAAACAGCCCGCATACACAGACAACATGCATGCACACACACTCGCCTCATGCCAGCTCAAACTTTGGCTGCCTTCCTCGGTTGCCGGTTGCCATGGAAACCATTGCCCACAGCACCTTGCAGCCCAAATCAATGGCAGCTCCAAGACAAGGGTAGGCAGGGGTAGCTTGTGTGTGTCTATACACGCGACAGCCTGTCTCAGTTTAAACGTTGCAGACTATAAGCAGTTCGGAGATAAATGACACGATCATTTATCCTCTCAATGTTTTACAAATTAGATTTTAGCCTTGAAAATTACAGAATAACAACGCTTTGAGGAGAACGGAGAGGAAACCGGATGGGTAGTAGAAAGTTTGTGAGGTCAATCCTTTAATTTAGAGTAATAATGTGTGTGCCCCAACTCGCTGATCACCTTGTTTGTGTTGATGGCTCCAATAGTAGCCACCACGCCAAGTAACACACACAAAGACAAATGTGAGGGACGACACAGATGTGACCCTGCCCTTGTCCCCAAAACGCACCCCATCCTCCCCATCTGCTCAGTCAGATGCTAAAACACACACACACACAGACGCACACACACACACTGCCACATACCGTGAACAGCAATCACCACTGGTTAGTAGCGGGCTCCGGCAGGTTAAACACACACACGCGCACACACACCAAGGAAGACAGTTTTGTAAAGTTGTACTGTTCACCCACGTGTGTCTGTTCAAGTGTCTGCCTTCACATGACAACCCTACCTCTCAACCCCCACCCACCTATCTATCACACTTCCATTCCTCATCACTTCTCCATGTGGGCTGAAAGAAGGGGGGAAGGAACGGAGGAGGAAAAACTGAAAGAGAGAGAAAGAGAGAGAGGAGAAGGCAGACAGTGGGGGTGTAGGTGCAGTAAGGCTCTTTGAGGATTAGGTTGAGAATTTTGACTCTGTTTTACAGAGGAGGAGGAAGGTGGTGGTGCAGGCGGAGGGGGTAGATCGACTCCGTGGAGCAATTTACCTCGAACGGCTCTGACACAGCTAATCCGCTCTTAAAGGAGCCTAATCCAACAGTCTTGTACCTGATACCAAGAAAAGAGAGAAAGGAGAGTGGCAGAAGGAAGACTGTTAAAAAGCAGGGAGACGTGAAAACACATGGTGAGAGAGGAGTTCTCGACTGTGTGTATACAGCAGGCCAAATGGGAAATCTCTAGTCAGAATGCAACAAGATGGACAGCCACAACTTCTTTAATAACTCTCCTCCCCTCCTATATACACACTTAGCAGTTTAGGATCCGTCATTCTAGTTTAGTCCTTTCAAGTCTCATCTGCCTCAGAACGGGACTCCAAAGATCATCCATCTAACATAGACATCCTCGAACAGACCTTAGGTTGCAGTTACTGCACTCGCAAGAAGCCTTTGATTACCCTTATCAAAACTGATTTCTTTAACACTATACTGCTCTGTTCTAGTGTACTTACCACCCTGCTGCAGCTTAGTATCACAACTAACATGGAGTTTAGAGCATTGTTGGTGATGATCCACTACAGCGTAATACAAATACAGATATCTGTGACACAATTCATTTCTATTGAAAATGACTCTTCATGGTGCTTTGCAAAAGGCAAAGAAGAAAGAGAGCGCGAGGTGGGCAGCACTGGAAAAGGAGAACGTGAGGAAGACAGGCTCATGGATTGAAAGCTTTTATAGGATCGAGAATGTACACGGCGGAGAGATGGAAATTGATTGCAGCATGAGAAACAGCAGATGAAGATCCTACAAGAGCGAGGAAAAAGAGAAAGACGGAGAAAATGAACGTAACCTACATACAGTTGTCCAAATTGTTATGAGGATTGACAGCCAGCAGCAGAGGCGGAGAGCAGGAGGGATGGAGTAGTGATTGAGTAGATGGAGACGGGGGAGCTCTGGTCCCTCATTAGAGCTCTGAGACAGGCTGCAGACCCATAGGCACACACACATTGCATGCACTCTTTCTATCATAAGTCTGAGGGCTAAAACATGTCACGACAAAGATGCACCAAAATGTGTTTGTCCTCAAAGGAAAATGGTGTTCAAGTTTCTATCAAGGACTGACTTTCTGTGCCTGTTGTTCCTTTATCGTTCCTGTACCAGCAGGATTGTTACATGCAACTGTAGCGAACCCTAATGCAGACATCAACATCGCGTGCCGATGATATACAAATGTCTGTGCACAGTTTCTGCACATATTTGCAGATGTAGAGGTGTTGTTATAGCTTTATTTCTTCGTGTTCCTGCAATACACACACATCTTTTCTCTCCTCATTTATCTCACTGCCTCCTTTCTCCTCTCCATCCCTTCACCATCCCTCCATCCATACTGTTTTCTCCCCCTGTCTTCCTGTCCTTCCCCCCATGCCCTAGCTCCTCTGCCTCTCCTGTGTGCTCTGTATTTAAAAGAAAAATGGAGCCAAATAAACTCGAACCCCGAGAAGGTGATTGATTGTTGTGCACAGCTCCTTCTCTCCATCTCTTCCCCTTTTTCCCCTGTCTTTATTCCCGCACTCCCAGCGTCCTATTCCTCTCCCACCAGCACTGGGGCTCCCAAACACACAGTTTGTGTAGTTTGATTAATTATAGGAGTCTACAGCACACAGCTATGCTGTTGTAAGTCATTTTTATATACTGGATTGTTAGCCACACGATGCATACGGTTTTTAGATATTTCTGATAATAAAAATCTTGCCAAATCATGCCTCTCTCTGTCTCTCACGTTGGCTTAATGCGGTAATCTGGTCAGTTCTTATCCAGTACATTAAAGTGGCCATGAACAACAGTTGGTAACATTAGCTTGTGTGATGCTGTCGCCATGGCCACAGAAATGCGTCATCCTTGATGTACAGTGTCGATCAAATTGTTATTTAATGAATAATGAGTCCCAGTCCTAATAACAATTGATGACCGATACTACATTCAACCTTGTTTGTATGTCTATTCACGATCAGCAAACACATCCACGTTGTTTGTCCGGCACCTGTTCATAGGTTTGTATGTGTGTGACTGTACCAGGTTCATCTATCAGCTGGCGTGACAGCTGCAGTGGAGGGCGACAGTGTTATCAGGCATGGCCCACATGACACCTATCAGAGGTCCTGTTCTCTCATTCGCCATGATAAGGCACAGAGAGAGGGAAAGATGGTAGAGGAGAAGACCTGTCGAGGGCGAAGGGAGGGATATCGAGAACCACTGTTTTTACTGTCGTAACACAAACATACATAAGAAGAAATAATCAGTGGAGCTGGATTAACAGTAAAAGAATGCATACCTCATAAAGAGGGAAAGTAATTCTGTAGTAGTGGTGGTAATTGTAAATGTGGGTGGGGTCGAAATAACACTTATACTGTATATACTCTTGCTATATATATATATATATATATATGCTCAACTGCGTAGTATAGTGTACCGATGTAATGAATGTAAGTGCCTAGAACTTATTTAGCCAGCACGGGGCAGCTTCATTAGTTGTAAAAGACTGATTGAGTAGAAGTATCTGAGGAAATGAACCTACTTCTTACTTTATTTATATCCACAGTAAGCAATCCTGATCCTAATAGCTAGTAATGGTAATGTGTGCATTTAAATAGCCGTGAACTTGTTTTTGGCTGTTGATAATATAATATCTAGTGATGATAGCAAATTATCACATAAAACATGAAATACCGATGCATTCATTCTGTCCTTGGGTCCACCATTAAATCCACCCCATGCTCCTGCCCAGCTCCACCCACAAAAAAAACAAAATGATGACAGCCAAAGAACACTGTGAAAACCACAGCGTGACATCACTGTGTCTTTGTCCATGTCTTCTATACAGTCTATGGATGATTCTTGTAAATGAGGTGGGTTGTAGGTTGCTGGTATCTGTTGTTTCTCAGCGTTATTTCATTATAGCGCAAGCTTCCCAACATCCTGTCCAGATAAACCAATAAACACACACACCGTTACCAGGAAAGACGCACCATCGTACTTATGCCGGGACACATGCATATACACCCACGCACTACAACTGAAGGGTTGTCCGACACACCAACCCACGCAGAGCAATGAGGCGTCCCCAGCGTGCCAAAGATAATTCACTTTAGACACCGAGTTTCAATTTGACTGCACTGAGCGTCTGAGTCGAATGCTTCATGTCACTCTGTGCTGCTCTTTGCAGTAGCACAATCCAATTGCCTGGTAATTGTGTGTGAGTTTGCTTAATGTGGTTACACATCCTTTTTGCCTCGGGCTCTGCATGTTTTAATGTTCTTGTTTCAAATGTATATCTGTCTGTACGTAATTTGTCTTTGAAACTATCTACTATAGATATTGGTTGCAGAAGTGGATGGCAGCAGCTCCATTATATTAGTATCTCTGTTTCCTGGTTTAATGAATACTTCAATGTGTATTTATACATAGACACCTGTCCACCAAAGCTCTGACATTTATGGGCAGCAGGTGACTTCATAAGAAACCTTTTAGGGCCTCGAAAAGGGTATTTAGGAGAAAAGTGAGGAAAATTAAATACATTCTACATGCGAACACAATCAAGTCATCAAACCAGTCTTGACGTCTCTGATTGCACTGATGATGCTACTTGTGGATAGCATTTAATGTTTAATCTCATTTATATATCATTTAGGGCTATTATATAATTGTTGCTGCAACTGATATTGGAGAACTGTAAAAAAAAAACGATATTTATTTTTTGATATGCTTATATTGATTTTCATTTATATAAGTTACCCCATTTATTTACTATTTAATATAAAAATGTAATTTATGTATTTTATTTTCCCTTTGCATTTCCCCTATATGATGGGTTTTCTTGCATTTATCAAAAACTCCTTGACAAACTTCATACACACCATCCAAACCCTGACAGCTCCTCTTTAAAACAATGTATTCTCGTACCTAGCCTGGCTGCCTGCCAGCCACCGGTGTGGGAATAAGGCATGCTAAGTTGATGAATGGGCTCTGATGCCAAAAAGTTGACCCCATGACACACTTTGAGTGACAGCCCCTTTATTTGCATAATGTAGCAGCAATGCATGAATAAATGAAAGTGTAAAAGGAAATACTTAAGGCAAATTAATTTGTAGATCTATATGCAAAGGGAAATGATGAATACATTTAAATACAAATGAATGAAATAAAACAATAAATCTGGGAAAGTAAATAAATTGAACTTATACAAACGTAATGATAAACAGAATATCATTGAGTCATTTATTTATTTATTTTTTATTAAGGCAGTTTCAGTCCTCACGTCTGTACCTCAGATAGGTTGTAAGTCAGATGAACCTGAGTAAAGGCTGTTCACATGTCTTCCTCTTTGAGTTGTTGGTATGCTGTCACAACACTTAGGTCGGCCTGTGAGAGCAGATCAAATATATTCTGCTGTTACTGTCCCAGAGACAGTGAGGCAGATCAAGGAAAGTCAACTCACCTTCCCTACCTATACTCTGACTTTCTTTGAATAATTTAATGTGATTTTCCTTTAAGGTAAGAACTAATATACGTCGTCATTCTCCTTCCAACTTTCTTTTTCCTCTTGCCCTCCCTTTCCTTTCCTTCCCTCCTCTCCCCCTCCCTCCTCCATCTCATTCTCCCTTATTGTAGTTTTTGTGCAAGAAGGCAGAAAATCTGCTTACCCTCACACTTAGTTCAAACTGCTTGGGAAAGCACAGCTTTACCTGCACCATCAACAGCAAACCTGTGTGTTTATGTGTGTATGTGTGTGTGCATTCATATGTATAGACATATATGCGTGTGCATAGTTCTCCAGTGACTCTATATGTTTGTGAACATTGAACAATACTTGTACATGTTTGTGCGTGTTTGTGTGTCTGCCTCTGTGTTTACACGGACAGGCTCCTCGAGGGAATACGCCTTCATGTGGTAACAAGATGATGAACTAACACCTTTAGTTGAGAACTAGATTTGTTATAGACAGTTCAGCACAATTAACTTTCTGCCACCTGCCACTACATAAAATGTTTATAAGTCATCTGATATGAAAGAAAAGTTTGAAATTCTTCAAAGGCCTAACTGTTCAGGGTCTGAAATCAGCACAGAGACAAAGAAAAAGAACAGCAATTACCACGGTGTTACCCAGTAATGGCAGGATAAACAAGAAACAGCAGGATTGATCAAGCTTGGCCAAACACCCTGAAATTATAGCATATCAATGTAAAAAACAGCATATCCCTTCAGCGGTGGGGATTGCATTCTGTCAGTGTATCCCAGACAGTTCCTACATCCCTAGTGGCTCCAGGATCAGAACTTCGGACAGCATCTGTGACACACAGAACGCCATAAACGATCCATCTGGAACAACTAAAGAAACTTTTAACAGGTTTGGTCCGACTGGTGTGTTGCTCTGCGTGAATGAATGATACACCTGAGCAGAATAGGAGAGCAGGAGGATGTTATAGATGAAGGCTGATCTATTGGTACTCTTTTATCATCGCAGAACATCCTGTTATTTTACATCACCGAAGTTGTCTGTCACGCTAACTTGAGCTTCTGAGCATGATTGATGGAAAATAAAATTACAGGGGGGGAAACTGGTGTCCTATCATCTATATAAGTATCTATAGAAACCTCTTCATCTTATTAGCAGCGTTTTGTTTCCATTGTGCTCTGTTGAACAAGTCGGATTTTGCTGTGATGATCATGATCTCTTGAATAGTTGTGCTGTGAAAGCGGCTGGCATGTGATGAGGCATAATCATGCAGCAGATTCCTGCTCAGGTAGCAAAACAGCAATTAGGATCGTGCTGTAGACTGTCCCAATAAACACAAAGTGTGTGTGTTGTGGGAAACAATGTGCAGGATGGGGAAAAAAGGGTCTACTGCATGCGAGCTGCAGGGGGAGGACGTGGAATTGTGTTGACCTGCATCTACCGTTGTAAATGTATTGCCGGTTTGATGCAAAGCTTTTTTTTGTGATGTATTACGAGTTGTTACAGGAGGAGTGGTATGTCCCTTTGCTTGGCCAGAACATGCCAGGAATAGTCTGCATCCCAGTTTTGAATTGTTTTGCTTTCTTCTGCTCCTCCTCATTTAATGCAGACGACGTAGGGGAAAATAACTTCCAATCTCAAGCCGAGACACATACAGAGATGCATCGTAATGCCAGGAGTGAACTCATACTTCGAGCTGTCCACTTGTGATCAGACCACCCAAGATGTCATGTTAATGGATGTCTGAACATCCATGCGTATACATATACATCTGATCCACAACCGCACACTCTATATAGCATAGCTCTGGACTACGGATACTGCTGACACTATCATTTAGAGGACTATTTCTGGGCATGTTTCTGTTTTCAGACTCAACACACACACGCACACACACGCGCGCGCACACGCTCACACAGACACACACTCATACTTTCGCATGTGCTCACCCAGAGACAGAACCAAAAATGAGCTACCATCAGTCTTCAGTAACCGTTTGACACCAAGCCTCTTGGCTGACTGCTACTTTGCGTCACACACAAGGACATTTGGGTCTCTCTTGGCCATTTTGGACACAGCAGCATCACAGAAATACACACAAACACATAGACAAGGTCACAAGGTTATACGTAAAGACCTGAAATAGAAACCGCTGACCAGGTGTCTCATAGCCGAAGACCACACACATAAGGTAGATAAAACAAGTAGAGCAAATTGTGATCTCACATCATTTAACTTTTCATCTCTTGAAATGTCTACGGACCACTAACCATAATATATTGCAAAACAAAGGAAGCCTATCCATATTTCTCGCTGCAACCCTGGAGGATTGGCCATTCCACTGCGGCCATTAATCAACACACCAGGAGGATTAGGTTGTTTCATACGGGGGTTTGAAAGGAGCAGGTTAAGATGCAGACCTGCCTGCCACTGTTACTTAAGTTAGTAGCTTCCTTCAACTGAAGTGACTCTTCCCTGAACGTTTTCAATGAATGAACTGACTTTAGTTTACGACAGCTCCAACAGCTAAGTAGAGAAAACTCTGTGGGGCAGGGGTGGTGTAACTGCTGGTAGTGAAACTCAAGCTTTACAGGTAACACAGCAAACTTTCACTTTATGATGGAGAACGTGGCAGCAGCAGGAAAAGATAGACGTTAAAAGACAAGGAAAGGGATCAAGACGGCAACGGATTGAAAGGATCTATCATTTCGGGACCATGTGACTCACTTTGGTCACGTACAGTCTGCAGACCTGCACACATCTACACCCTCATTGTCCAGCTCATTGTTAAATGGAAATGGAAAGAACTAAATCATTTGTGTGTGTGTGCACGACAGGTATTCCATAGTCGCTGCTCAACGGACCAGTGGCTTGCTACGAGCGCATCTATTTGTTTTCGTACTCCATTTCTACTCGACATGGACGGCTGGCGCGGCTTTATGACATTGTGTGTGTATGTGTGTGCGTGTGCGTGCGTGTGTGTGTTTCAATAGGCAGGCTGGTATATGTTTCTCCCTCTTGTGAAAAGCAATCTCCCAGGTTGAGCTCATAAATCAAGGTGGGGGATGGAAATAGGATGAAGACTGTGTGTGTTACAGGAAGTATGCAATTTTTTTTCACAAGCTCAGTTGTCGTTACGATGGTGGTGGGGCCGGGGGGGGTGCATCTCCTCGGATGTTGTATTTGCTTTGCTTGACGTCAATATAGTGTCAGCCTCTTTTCCATGACATGACCGATCTCTCTCATTCCCTCCTGTATGGCCTCCTATTTCCTCCTCACAGTTGGATTAGACCACAGGGCGCCCCATTGAAAATGAATAGCGATTTAGGAAACTAATGAGCTGTAATGGACAATGTGCCCTCAGATGCGGTATTGCAGTCACTCATAAGGCAAACTCCTCCCATTCCACTCCTAAGTGTGAGATGAGAGCAACCTGTGCTCTGTGTATGTGTGTGAGGGAGAGAGATTGATGTCTGGCTTTGCTGATGACAAGCTCAATGACTTGACCTGCCTGCTTCATCGTTCCTCTCTCTCAGTCTTTGCCTGTTTCCCCCAAGCCCTCCTTTTTGCTCTTGTCCTGTTGACTTTCTATTTCCGCCCCAAGTTATAGTGTTTGAAGCCACTGAGAACCCTTGATACCCGGTTCCCATTCATTCCTGTTTCGAATGACTCAACAGTTGTCACGATCTGCAGTGATGGAAACATGACACCCAGGTGGACACGCTAATTTTAGGCTCTTTTCTTGATTGGAATCAGTAACACACATTGCATGCACACAAATACTTTAAACACACTTGCTCTGCACACTGCTGGTAAACCAGATACACCACCTGTATATCTTAATTCTATTCAGTCTATGGGCTACACAGAGCACAGCAAGGTTATGCTAACAACGCTAATGCTAGCTGGAATGCAAGCCCACGGCCTTTGTACATTTTGTGCAGAACAGCGAGGCACAAACCATCCACAAACCATCCACACCAAGAAAGATGACTATAAGTGAAGCTATGTGAGCAGCCACATTGAACTGTTCTGTACCTCAATGATGAGTCGCTCTGCAATGTGATCCTCTGTGTACATTCAGGCAGATTTCAAATATTGCTCTGTAAGTGATCCTAACGACATCATACGGCATTGTAGTTGTCTTAGTCCTAGTAGTGGTGTGGACTCCATACACTTGAGCTGGAGAGATTCTTAAAATGTTACATTCATTAGTTATCTTCATAGTTATTGTTGTTGGCATGGACGGCCCCTAATAATGTTCTTCTATCTTGTGTTAGAGACAGTGTAATACACATTGAAGAGTTCAAACTGTTGCGTATCTTCAAGTCAGTCAGCCAAAAGTTTCCAGTAAATTGGAAATGTTTGCTTTTTTTTGTTGAAGACTTAACATTGTTGTGAAACAGGGCAGTAGTGTTGAAATGGGTCATCCTGAGGCCAATATGTCATTGTGTGTTTCATCTTACATAGAAAACAATTGATTTGGGGTCTCATATTGGATGCTTGTGGCAGACGTTCCCCAACTGTACATGCACATAATTTTGCTTTAACTCAGACATATACAACTGAACAGTGATCTTCAGTGTTTTTGCCCCTCTGATTTACTGTCTTTGCTTAGATTCTAAGGTTGAAGCAACATTGACGGCTTCATATGAACCACTTCACTCCTTTTGCATCGCCTACTCACACCGTTGATCCCTACCCATGGTGGATTTTATTTTTTCCTTGCTTGTGTGTTGCTCAGACAGCAGGTTAGCAGCAGTGCTTAGCTTGAAGGATGCTTGTGTACAGTTTGTCTGGTTTAATACAATGTAAGCTCTCGTGTCTCACCATTGTCAAGGAGACTTAGGAGTGCTTCTTATCCAAATGCTACACCACTGAGCTGATTAGGGAGGAAGTCTGTATGTGTGTGTATTTGTATGTTGGTGTGTAGTTCGCATGAACGTTTATTTGTCTATCTGCCTTTACATCGTGTTAGCTGTGTGTGTGGGGGGGTGTCTGTGTGTGTGTGTGTGTGTATTTGTGTGTGTGTGTGAGCCTCATTCCAGTAACAACTGCAAGCGTGTGTGTGTGTTTGTGTGTGTATGTGTGTGTGTGTGTGTGTGTGTGTGTGTGTTTTGAGGCTCCTCAAAAGCTCCCTTTTCCTCTCTCATGTGGCTTCTCTGGTATGTTTGGTATTTCACAAAGCCTCAGATCCTCCTCTCCTCAAAGGCTGGGGGAGGTGTGTGAGGGAGAGGGAGGGAGAGGGGGAGAGAAGGAGAGACAGAGAGCAAAAGAGAAATGCTGGCTAAGAAACACATAGACACTCGTGGATCTTAAGTGTCATTCTCTGCCTTGTATTCTTGTATTGAGGGGGGTGTGCATGACATGATGAATAACACACACACATGCACATGCTATGGCTCTGTCGCTCCAAGTTCCTTTCCTTGTTAGCGTGCATGGTAGGGATTTTTTGGTTGGCTGGAGAGGCAATGATTGTGTGTTGACATGCCCATATGGTGCGTGTGTACGAGTGTGTATGTGTGTGAGGGTGTGTGTCTAAGGAGACCAGGATGTAATTAGACACAATGGCAGTAGCTAATGGAACAGCTGCCTCTTTGTAAATGTTACTTGCTGCTGCCATGTGGATGCAACACACACACACACACACACACGCACACACACACACACACACACACACACACACACACACGCACGCACACTTTCTGTGACCCACCAGTCGCTTTGGGCACCTCACTGTGCATCGCCTTTCTTTCTTTCTTTCTTTCCTTCTTTCTTTCCTTCCTTCTCTCCTTCACCTCTTTCTCCCTCGCTCATTTTCAACTTTTCGCCTTGCATTTGTGCTCTTTGATGTTGTGTACAAAGGACTCTCTCTTTTCAAGCTCTCTTCCCTTTTCTCCTCTTCCTTTACCTTTCTGCTTCTCTCTCTTTTCAGTGCCCCCCTTTTCTTCAGCCTGTCTCTCTTTCTTTTGTGTCTGCTCTGTTCCTTTGTGTGGCACTATGTCTCTATCTCTGCTCTCTCTGCCTCACTTTTCCTTTTCCCTGCCTCCTTCCCTCCCTCCCTTTTTCTTGGCTATCAGACCATTTTTCCAGCAATGAGACTCGTCACCCCTCCCCCTTTCTGTCCTCTCCCTCCTTCCCCTCCCTCCTCCTCTTCCTCCTCTTGTGGCAGAGCTCCTATCAGAGAAATGATAACACTACGTCACTCTATAATCTGGCAGAGGGGGCTGCAGCAGCACACACACTGAGCTCTCTACTCTCTCCATCGCTGCCTTAGCAAAGACCAATTTTGTCTCTTTTTCCATCCATCACTCTCTCCTTCTTTTTTTTCTTTCGTTCCACCCTCTAGACTGTCTTTTACTCTCTGAACTTGAGACCTTGATGTGTGCGTCGGTGTTAGTCACAACAGTCGCCTTGGACGTCATGTCCCTATAAAATCTCCATAGTAATGTGACCTTGCCCGTTGCAGCCCTCCATCTTGTCCATGTTTCCATCTTCCATCTATCCTTCTTTCCGTCTCGTTTTTTCTTTGACATGCAGTCTGGTCCAATTGATAAGGAGGTAAATCTCTCTTTGGCCTCTGAGTAGGGCGGGCCATGCCATCGCTCTGCTCCGGAAAGAAATCCAGGGAAGAGATAGAAGGGGTGGGGTTGTTTGTCTACATTTAACAACACATCACAAATACCCACCTGCCACTGATAACACACACATTTTTGCCCATTCTTCCATCATCCCTTCAGTTAACCTTCAATCATCACTCTATCAGTGCAATTTAAAGGTGGAGTCAGAAAGAGTGTTGCTGCCAAACAAACACACCCCTAGATCCAGTGCTCCTACAGAAGCTCTGTGTCATGATGACACAATGACACTAACAACTAGGCTCACTGATGCCCAAATACCTGATGGATCAATAACATCATCGCCAGTAACTACTTATCTGTGACACATTGAGCAACATAGTTTATTAGAAATTCTAAAAGAACAAGAAAGTACATAACATGGCAGGGTTATATCTCTGACATCAATGTGATTGACTTCTAACTATGGTTTAATGTTTCCTGGAAAGTCCCTTGTGTCTATCTACATGAGGAAAGGAGAACTTATGGGTTGGTGCGACACCTCAGCCAACAGCATGGACGGATCACATTGTGTTTGAATAGTCCAATGAATAAAAATGCCTGTTATGACTGCGTGTCACCTTTAAGTAGCATCTCAGCTCCCTAAGAACCTCGATGCAGGTAATAACAGGATATGTTCGATCAGTTTGGCAGAAAGTGCATTGGATTAAAATGACTGACTCCCCCTTTAACACTATTGTTTAAGAACATTCCCCAGAGTGAGCTGAGAAATTAGTTCAATTGAGCCCCGACTTGATCACAATGTTCTGGTGCTGCTGATCATTAGTTAATGCCTGCCTCACCATGTCACCTCGTCCTGAACAGCACAAACAGTTCTTGCTGAAATTGCACAAACCTGCCCTCCCTTTCGCTTGTTCTCTGGCTCATTCTCTCTCCCCTCTCTGTGTCTCCCTATCTTCTTTTTACCTTCTCACACACTCTAATCATACGGTACCACTCCAGCTCAGCTGAGCTGTGCTGATAGTAAGAGAGCAGTTTCTAAACAATAATACAACAATAATCCTTTGGTAATAATGACAAGGTAGTTTCTGAGATCTGAAAACGCCACGACATCACAAAAAGAGTAAAAAAAAGTTGTTAAATTTATACACAGAAAAGGAATTGGCATCTATATAATTATGTATATAATTGTGTTGGATCTAAATCGAATGACTGTAGTAGTAACTATAATTTCAGGTTCTCAAATGGGTTGATTTAATACTTTTGTTTTGAACACATGGTAAACTGGATATCTCTGGTGAGTAAAATGTTCTCTTCACCAAAAGACATGAAGCTGCAAACACAAGACACAAGTTATTTGTATATCTGTGTGCACAAAACTAACTTCAATGCACATATTTCACATTATCTGTGTGATTTTTGTCCATTGTTTTATGTTTCTACTGGGACCGTGCATATTGATCAGCATCACTGTAAATATTCCAGTGGTAGTAAGAACTGTAATTTCAACTGTTAGTCTTTGGCCAGATGTTAAATTATCCTTACAATAACAAGGAGACAAATAACAGCCTGCAGAGCACATGATCACAGACTCACGCACAATACAGCAAAACTGGGAACCACATCATTAACTCTATACGTTCTGTCTGTTTACACCCATGTTAGCATGCAATGTGGGGGTGGGGGTGGGGGCATCTTGTATTTTTTACTTCCTTATCCTTCCTTTTACTCCCTCTCTCTAATTCTCCCCTCCCTGTTCTTCCTGCTTCTTACTTCCACTTACTTGACTCACTCTATTACAACATTCCCCCGCTCTTCCCTCAAATACCTCTCCTCCCTCCCCTCTCTCTCTCTCTCTCTCTCTCTCTCTCCCTTCCACGGTACAAGGTCAGGGATATGAGGACGAGTAGAGAATCACATGATAGGTTCCGTAAGTACTCAAGCTTTAAAAACGTTCACATTCACCAGCAAGTCAATGGGTAGAAACTTTTTTCACAGCAGAATTGTTTCCTTGCAAACTATAGAAAAAAATCTTCATTGTTAGCCTATTGTCTTGAGTTAAGTACTTTCTGGTATATAGTTCAGGGCCTCTAAAAAAGTGGCTGGATCATCATCATTTCTGCATATTTCTGTTCCCCACCTCTGCCTCTCTCTGCCCTCCTCCAGCAGCAGTAGCAGCAGGAGGAAACAGTATTATTCTTCTCTGGAATGTCGCATCAGGCTAAATTTAGAGCCGTAGTTTCCGTTCTTCCTTCGGCTCCCCTCCCATTCCTCCTCTCCTGTTCCTACTTTTCTTACTTTTTGCAGATAAGACTGAAATAGCCAACTGTGTCGTGAGACTCACCTGGGAATACGGGCGCTAAACGTTCATGTGACTCTCCTAACACCCTTCAGCCTACTGCCTTCTGTATCAGGGTACTTGGCGGAGATACTGCCCTTGCAGTGTGGTCACATGTATGTGTCTGCGAGTCATGTGACTTCCCCAGTCCAAACTGTTGGCTAAATCAAGTTAGGTTGTACGTTAACATCATGCCGATGCATCGTGTGCATATTGCTCTTGGATTACTTAGAGACACAAACTTACCTCATGATTCTCAAATTGATAAAAAAGAAAGAGTCTCTCTCATTGCATATATAATCATTTGTGTATTGTTGTGGTTTCTGAAAAGCTTCTCTGCTTTCTGTTCATCAAATCTGCTCTCCAGGATCGTATTTATTGTCCCACCAACATGTGAAACAATCTCCAGTGCCAAACTTGAATTTTTCATAACCTGGTTCCACTGTTTGATCTGAATGCCGAGGAAGAGCAGTGAAGATAAATAAATGGCTGGTTCTGAACATTACTGGCTTAATGGCAGGACGTGGCATGTCTTTGTTTCCTCCATCATGTTGTAGGTGGATGTACAACCCTTGGACACCTTCTTGGTTTTGTACTTGTATGGCTCTAATGGTATTTTGTGCCATGTCATTTTGTGTGTGTGTGTGTGTTTGTCAGTGTGTATGTGCTTGTACATGTGTAACAATTTATCAATAGTCCCTCTCTGGTAGCCATTACCACTGATTCATGCCTCTCTCTTAATGGTCAAATCATTAACATTTAGACCACAGGCTGTTTGTGAATGTGAGTGTGTGCGTCGCTCTCCCTCCATGTTTGCCCATAGAGGAATGTTTGTGTGCTCAACTTGTTGTTCAAACTTTACTGTTCCTGTGTGTGTGTGTGTGTGTGTGTGTGTGTGTGTGTGTGTGTGTGTGTGTGTGTGTGCGTGTGTGTGTCCGTGGGTGTGTTTCTGACTGTCCTCAGGCCGCTCTAAGTATTGATCTCCATATGGTCAATGAGCAAGGCTAACGACGCTACAATATGCCGCTCTCGCCCACCCCCAATCAATCACCACAGCACAAATGGCCCTCTCTGGTCTCTGACACATTAGCCCACCTCGGATGCCATTAGCCAGCAGTAATGATCACCTCCAGGTTTGAAAGACATTGTCGCAAGCAAGGATTAGCAGATAGGTAAATATATTTTATTGAATCACCTTGTTATCCCTCTTTGTTGGGGGGATGAAGAGGATGTGCAAATATCCACTAACCACCTCCCATAAACATTCATAAACCTCCGTAGACACACTGGGCGCACTGTCACACACATTTGTGTTGCTAACCTCACAATCATTGGTTTTCTAAGGTGGAAGGGTTGTGTTGTCATTGATTTCTCTGCAGCAGGAACTGGAGGCATAACATTAGTCTCCGAGGACAAACACACACACACACACACACACATGCTTGCACACAGAGAAAAGTGGAACTTATCAATACACTGGATCAATAATCTGGGATCCCTCATCTGTTTAGAGGAGCACTATTTGCGCGACAGTATGGGGGGGGGGGGGATACAGAAAGTCTGAGGAGGAATGAGATGCAGTGATATCCCTTCTTCCTTCCACCGCATGTTCTTCTTCTCCTCCTCCATCTCCCGGGACTCATAGAGAACCGGAAAAGCAGAGACAGAGAGTGAAATCAGCGTCACTGGTGCACTGGTAGCATTAGCTTCACTGTAGGTCCCTGTAGATTTCCCTATCACTCACTAACACCAGCAGTACGGCACAGCTAAACACTTACACGCTCAGTGAGTCATTCACTGCTCCCCCCTCATTCTCTCTCTCCTCTCTTCCTCTGACTGTTTGAGGTCTAAATCCCTCCATACTCAGCGACTTAACCCCTCTCTTTCATTTCGCCCCCTTCGCTCGTGCTTGGATCCACCAGTAACCATTAGCTGCAGCATGTGCGCGTGTGAATGTGTGTGTATGTGATCAGTAAACTAATGCTTTGTCGAGTGCCACGTTCCTGGCACGTGGCGTACCTCACTGCCGGAGTAAAACTGCAGGAACTGCAAATGAGCTCTCAGCTCTTTACATCTCTCTCTCTCGCTCTCTCTCTCTCTCTCTCACCAAGTCTAAGTGAAATTAATTTAACATATCTGAAAGATGACACATACCCAGGTCAAGGAGTGCACAGCATACCTTACAAAATACAGTGAAGTGGGATCTGTGTTGTCATTAACCCTTTAAGGTAACATAGGAGACTCAGCTTGTGTGTGTTGGATTTTGGATTGGTTCACTCAAAACTTTTCCTCCTGTAATAGTGATATTATGGAAGGAAAACCACATCGCAGCCCCACAATGGCATCTTTATTACCCTTTTCGAAGGTAAGCTGGAAACATCAAACTTGTTTTTAGGCAATTGAAGGTTTACTTTTAACATTCTGAGTTAAGTAATAATCGCGGTCTATCGCAGAATGAGCCACTGCAATGGGGATTGAGCCTGTGGCCCACTTTTATAAGCCCTCGCATTTGCACTTATTACTGACTGAACGAGTTGGGTGTCGGGACAAATTTCTGTATTAACCTACTGAGAATGAAGAATGAAAATTTCTACTGCCTACTAACCTTCACATTAAAAGCATTTTACTGGTGAAACACAAATTGACTTTGATGGTGAAATAGTCAAAGTGTTTGTCAGTGACCTCAGCCCTGCATGCTATCGTTCATCACAAGCAGAGTTGCCCAAATGCTTTCCTATGAAGGGCCAAAAATGAGTCTGGACTGAGGGCCGTTGGCCAAACATAAATAATAATGAGTTTCCTCCATAGGGTGGCTCGTCCGAACTGGTGCTCACTCGCGCTGCTAACTTGGAACGTAACAGGGCTCATATATTGTCCCATTTTACCACTTCCAGGTAAGAAGCGCTGGAGAGAGGAATAGGGAACTCCATGAATAGAGGCACAGTCCTCTGGTAGAGCCACAGCTCCTTTGTGCTACAGTGATTCACTATTGCCGGGTAAATTACTTGATGACTGTCTGATTCGTGTAATGGGGCAGTGGATATCTACCCACAGGAACTCCTCGGTGCAGCACAGTTTCCCCATATAAAACTATTGTTGGATATGTAACTGCAGAAAGCTCTAATAGAAAGCAATTGAAGTAGAAATAAATCTCTCCTCCTCCTGTTAACGTCATACTAGACCCAATGGTTGACCTATAACCTGGCGGGACAAGCAAAGCGCCCCTTATTGGGCGGCCTTGATCAAGAATATGTGCTGAAAAATGAATATTGCTTGCAGTCATGCAACAAAAAGGAGCAGCCACTGGGAGCTTTTCGAGGAAGATCTGCAGGCGACAAGTTGAAACTTTAACTTCCTCAATGACCAACAACCAACTCCTTTAACTGTGTGCTGCTGATTCACAGTATAACATCAGACCACAGTTGCACGGTTGTTTACAGAAAGATGCTCATCGGGCAGCTCAACAGGCATTGCAGCAGTAACTTAGGGGGGTGTAGCTTTAAGAAATAATGTACTATTATAAAGTCTCACAGAGTCACCTGACGAAGGCAGTACAAAAGGATAGGAACATTTTATTGAACAATCTCTGTGATTTGTTATTGTAACTTCTGAGTTTAAAGTGGAAACCCGCATTGGTAGAAAATCCAAAGATAAGAGTGACATAGTCCTGGAAAACCATTCATCCTTCCCACCCACATTCACCCACTGCTCCTGTCTTTTATAACATCAGTTATTTGACTGCAGTCAGTGTCTGAAGACGACTTCCCTTCATTGGCATGCTAGTGGGAACATCATCTGCATTGCTAGGAGCCCAAATGAGGCTTTTTAATTGTGAGTGTATGTAAAAGCTCATCAATGCATGGGTAAGCTGACATCACATGTTTGTCTCCTGGGGTGTCGGCTCTTCATTCCATCCCTCTCTCTCTCTCTCTCTCTCTCCCTCTCTCTATCTGGTCTGATGGAGTGGTTTCTTCAGACCCTTCAGACCCACATCCCTACAACCTTCTCACCCCACGTAACATCTCCACATTATCCTTTTGTTTGTGTCCCTTTCTGTCTTCTCCTTCCCTCTCCTTCCCTCTGTCTTTCCCTCCCTCAGTGCCCCTCTCCTCTGGTCTCTCCAACCGGGGCCATCAGTATAGTGTGAATCCTTTTGTAAATGTCTGCTGCTTTGCAGAGCTTGTCAGTAAAGCCACAGCCAATTAGCGGAATCACAGAATAATTAGTTTTTCTTCTTGTCGTTTAACTCCATCACCACATCCCTTTCCTCCCCTCCTTCACCTTAGTTTCTCTGCTGTCAGCAGTCGACACGTTGTGGACCTATAGGAAGTGCATTCCTTCACCGCCTATCACTGCAAATCTCTCTTTCTTTGCTTATTTATCACTCTCATCTTTGAATCATTTGAAGTTTCTCTTCTTATTCCTTCTCTCCCTGTCACAGTGTCTGTTTTGCTCCTACATCTGTCTCCTCTATCCGTGTGGAGTGTTTTCCCGCCCCCACGTCTTTTTCTCAATTGAGGTATCTCTTGCCGTTGTTGACTTAAACACATGGTCGAGCTTGTTTTCGCACTCTGCGCCTTGCTCCACTCTCTGCTGCCATCTTCCTCATCCTTCTCCCTCTTGTCTTTCTCTATGGCCCTGTTCAGAACCTGGCATTACCATGCATCTCCCCATGCCTTCGAGTGGCCACTTGTGATCAGATATCACTTCCCTGCTCTCTATGCAGATAAACATGTACATTATTTCCATTGTTTTTAAGGGGTGGGAGGCAGCATCGCACTTGTCATGTCTAGTCTACCAGAAATTAAAAGAAAACGGAGAAGAAACAACACAGAATGGTCCGTATTTCAGCAGACCAATTCCCCAAGATGTTTGAGGCACTAGGAATAGATGTCTGTTGGATGAGAAAATACGAGGGTGTGAATGTGTACTATTGGTTCACAAAAACGTAAACAATACAATCATTGACTATCTTTTCAGATGAGTGAGCCCGCGATTGCAAATACCAGCACAAAGAAAGTTAAGTGAGAGTACATACGCATGTCTTTTTTTCTCAGCTGACCCCAGGGAGACATCATGTGATATTAATAATATATGAAAGTGTTGGCAAGATAATGATGTACTTCCTCCTACAGGAGGAGGCACAGTTGAGAAGTGTGGTCCTCCAATAACACATCGCGTTCACACTGCTAAATTAATGTGGCCACGTGTGTCCCAGACCAACGTCGTAGCTGGTCTGATTGATCAGATCTAATTGCGCTCTCCATGCCTCCTGGGTGCATGGCACCTGTACTTTCACTCAGGACACATATTGATGTCTGGTCTAAACAGGTTTTCTATTTCTCCCTGGCTCACTTTTGTTTGTCCCTACAGCCAGTGTTTGTTTACACATCTATCTAGGTTGCCCGACAGTCCACTCCTTCAAAATTATATACTCTTTCCCCCTTCCTGCCTCCTCCTGCCCCCTCTCTTCATCTCTTCAGGGTGCTTGTTTTCCGTCTTCTTTTATCAACATCCTTCCAACCCACCTCGTGCCACTCCTCCGACCCCCCTTCACTCTGCTCTCTCCCTCCCTCCACTCCCGGATCATTCTTGTTTTATAGAAATTATGAGGCGGAGTGAGGAAGGGTCTCTGGTCATAACCAAGGTAATTGGCTCTTCACGGCTCAGTTTTGTGTGGAGAACACTCCAGTTTAGTGTGGCTTAGCAGTGTAAAATGGAGACCGGCACAATGTTGTGCCAGCACAGCCACAGAGAAGGTCTGCCATTATCTGTTCAGAGAGATTTTCAAAGAAGCAAAATGTGATCAGAAATGAACAGATGGACTCTCTTTGATGAGCAACAGTCTGCTTATGCTTTCTGCTTTTCTCCCACCTCAAATCAAACTCATCATAGACACACTGCGCCTGGTTGTAGAATGTACCATATTTTAGGAGCTTTAATCTCTCTTTATATTACAAAGGATTAAGTGTATGTATAATGTAAAGGATGTGGTAGTTGTTCTGGACCTACAGAGAATTATCGCCAAAGCCTGCAGTTCCCATCAACTCTACGAAGCGTTTCTACCTTATTTACCTCCTAGTTTTGGTTTTACAGCCTCCCCAGTCTCATCCACTTCAAACTCCAGTAAACTCAGAGCATGGTCGGCCCAGCATCAAAGGTAGCAATTTAGCTATTTTTGAGCAGTGGGAGAAACAAGGGGAATTAATATTGGACTTTCATCAGCTTGCCAGAAAACTTCATTCAAATGAATGCTAATGTTGCTCATATCTGTATCTAACAGGCAATTGTTTGCTAACGGGTCTATTATTGCAACTTAATCTGATGATAATCTGTCAGAGTTTCCCTAAACATAATGCTGCTGTGAAAGAAGTATATGGTAGTATGATGTAGGATGTGTTTTTCCACAGCCTGTGGCAGCAACAGCATACTTATATTTATATACCTTAAATGCTGCTTTCAGTGGAGGGCTACATGGGCTCAGTGCTGCAGGTACATACGTAGGTAGCAACCCTGTAGCTCTAGCACTCTTGCTCTGCTCTAAAAAGATGTGTCAATCAGTACAGGTGTGACCTGACAAACTGATGATCAATATGTTTCAACACCAGATATGGAGAACATCTCTAGCCACTGTACAGATGAAGCAGATTCACTGTGGATTCCACCTTTAAAGACGATTACAACTGAATGTTAGTTCCCGACATGCGCTCGCACACCTAAAGACACACAATCACAAAGCCCTTTTGTTCTGTCTCCTCTCTCCGTCTCCGTCCATCTGTTCTGCTGAGTCGTGCGATCAGGAGAGGGTCCACACATCACCTCTCCACCTCCCTCGGGACAACGCTGTGGTGGATGGGAGAAAGGGACAGTAGAGAGTATTCCTGTACTTCTCTGGTCTCTCTAACATACACATACTTTCAAGCCCCTAGACAACTACTATCAGCTGATAGCAATGACAGCAAATTGTTTTTCCTGACTATTTGTGGTACACTACAGTTTGGAAAACCCTGTCTCTCTTCAGCCCACCCAGGTCTGTTTGTGTGTGTGTTTTGCCTGTTGGATTAGTTGATTTTAGCCGCATTAGGGACTGAGACCAACACTTAGTTCAATGGAATGTTTCCATTTTCTGCTTTTTTGGAAAGAAGTGTTATCTGATGACAGATCGACACACTCATCGAGAGTCACGCAAAAGAAGAGAGAGAGAGATAAAGAGACAGAGAGAGACAGTGGAACACAAAGAAAGCAATTCTGAGGAACAAGAGTTGGTGATTGATGAAGGGAGGGGTACCACCGAACAGGCAGCGACAAAGAGCCAAACAGAGTGAAATAACCGACAATTTAAAGAAAGACACAGTAACATGCCGAATGTGGGAGGGGGGGCGGGCAGTTGGGAAAGGAGATGAGTAGAATGTAATAATGTGATAAAGCAGCTGAGGAATGGAGGTATTTCTACATTCTGACGCTTTTAGTCCCATTTCTACTTTTTACGGCAGATTTCATCATATTACCAAAGCCATTTTGGCTCTTTTGTGGATAATAGGCTGCTGTGGAATTATTGAAGATGCCGGCTTAGATAATGGTCATTCTCCCTCCATATGTCTCCCTCTCGCCCTCGCTCTGTCTCCCCTGCATTATAGAGGAAAAGGTAAGGCAGAGGAGGTAGAGGAGAGGGAGAAAGATTAATGGCATACAAAGATGGGCAGAGTCTGGGGCGATGGAGATAACTCAAGGTGCAGCACGTAGAAACATGTGGAAACAAAAGGAAATAAAGAGAGGTTGTGCACTGTAGATAGCTTTTGCGTGTGCACTCAGACTGATTTGTGAATGTTTGCTTCTAATACAATAAGTGGATGAGAAAATTGGATTTATTCATCATTATATCCCTTCTCCAGAGCGAACACCCAACCAGACGGTAAATGTGTTCCTAGAGGCGTACAGCACAGTATGTTTAGAGAAATAACCAGAGGTCACCGGTTAAATGTCTGTTTCTTTCGGTGCTAATATTATTCACACTTTATCCAAGACTTTGGAACCAAAGAATCAAGTGACTACAGATACTTATCTTTGACAGATACTCCCCAACAGTCCTGTTGCTTCGACAAAGCAAGTCTTTAACTGTCACCTTGTGCTTTATAAACTTGTGTTGGGCGTTATCCATGTTTCTTGAGGTTGGACAGACCAACCAATTGATTGGTTGATTGATATAAGGATGAAATTGATTACTGATTGGCTTGGTTGCACATTATTATATAGCTAAAGCAGTGACAGATATTTAAAGGGTCTGGCTTCTCCGTTGCTGTTCCTGAGTCCTGTATGATGGTGGACAGTCAATTGTACCCTGAATGTTTCTGTAGGTGAGTGAAGGTGAAGTGTTTGGCTCTAACAATGTAAATACACGTTGAATAGGTATTTAGTTGGTAAACAATAGGTCAGTTGATCAATTACTCGATTGACAGAGAGCACCAGTATTTTGTAGTCTTCTCTGATATTGAATTTAATATATATTTGTTGGTTGGGTGGAAAACCGATCATGTTAGATATGTAAATGTCACCTTGAGCCCCAGAGATATCTGATGTTTCATTCTTGTCTGATATTTTATAGATGAAACCATTAAGTCAAAATCTTAATAATTTGCAGCCCTAATCCAAGATTGTTAAACTAGGTCATCGCAGTGTCAATATGATTTGAAAGCAAATGCGAATGTGTTTGGAGGTGTTGGCCCACCTACGCTGTGTAATACAGTCATTCACACAGTGTAGAGAAGTCTACCACACTGGAATATGGTGATGGAAGGAAAGGTGGTGGTAGTCAGAGGGGTGGAGAAATCAAGATGGAGGGAGGGCACAGAGGATGGAAGTGTAAGGGAGTGGATGATTTGAAGACGCGTAAAGGAGGAAGGGAAAATGAGCAGAGAAAGTGTGCCTGAAGAAACACAGGAAGAGAGAGATGGAGAGACTGAGCCGGAATGGCAGGGGGAGGAGGGGAAGGGGGGGGGGGGCTATTGCCCTG